>VXAX01005173.1:1163323-1282617 GCA_013399835.1 Leptocoma aspasia
CAGCTGCCATCCCGCATTCCAGCTGCCATCCCAAATTCCAGCTGCCATCCCGCATTCCAGCTGCCATCCCAAATTCCAGCTGCTATCCCACTCACAGGACAGTCTCCTCCCGTGCCTTCCTGGCCTGTCATTCCTAAACAGCCTGTGTTCATCCAGCCCTGTGAGCTGCCCCACCATCTCCGTGGAGTCTTCTTGTGTTTGGTTGAGTTAAAGCAGATCAGTAACAACATCAGATATTCTTGGATGATATAGGTTTCTTATCTTCAGGGTATGTGCTAGGAACTAAAGGTATTCCTAATCTCAGAAGTCAACAGATCAAAATGCTTCCCAATCATAATGGTCTGATTACAAGGGCAGCTGAAATCCAACCCATTTCTGCAAAGCAGCAATAGAACCCTCATATGGTGGTGCATGTGGTTTTATCTGACTTTGTAGGAGCAGTTAATTAACTTACTTTCTTCTAGGTAAATCTACATTTTCCACTATCTGGTCTGTCTAAAGCACCTGTCACTGTTTTTCTGGTTCCCCTCTTTTGCTGTTATTTAGTGCTGCTCTGATGATTAACAGCATTGTGCTAATGAGGTCCTGCAGCAGATCTCTGGTTTTCAGTGCTGAGAGTGGAGCAGATGGCTTGGACTCACAGTTTCACTCTTGGGGTTGCACTACAGTAAAGGGGAAAAGTGTATTGAAGTTGTGAACCTTCAAAGTTAAGGTAACTTTTTGGATTCTTGACCTTCTAGAGAATGGGAGGGGGAAAATTTGATTTAAAAGAAGGGATCATATCTGGAATCTCTTCAGATCTGGTAGAAACAATGGATGGAAGGAGACTGCCCAGGCATGGCAGAAAGTAGAAAAACTGAAGGATTGGGCCAAACTCTCCATATGTATGGAGATATTTAAGGATTAAGTAACTGATCTGGCAATAGAGAGAGTGTCCAAACTGCAGGCACTTAGGGCTGCCAAAGGGAAGGGCTGTTCTTTGTGAATTTACTTTTCCTGGATGAGCTGGGATGAGGAGCCTTTGAGTTGGAGGGCAATCTGATACAGCAAAGCAGAGTAAATTCTCTTTATCTGGAACTGTAATCCCAACTGAATTAAATGTGTAACTACTTATATTCATATAATTTAGTTGTTTTTTAGCATCCTCCTGATTAGATATTTGCTGTCTTGCATGCAGCTCTCTGATCCTCAGATTTCTCCTCCAGCTGCCCTTGTGATGCCTGTGTTCTTCTCTCACACCATTCTGGTATTTAGTGACTCATATTAAAAATGTTCCTCTACTTGGTGTCCTTTAAGGGAGCACAAATGTTTATTCTTCACTTATATTTTATCCTGTGTGGGCAACCTGTGTGCTTAAGGGCAATAAAGACTTGACTTGGATACTAGATGTGTTTAAATTTATTATCCAGACTTATAAAAGAGGTGTCTGGAAAGAAATTGCTTTTCTTCTGTTCAGCTTAACCTTAGACTGGATTTGCTTCCTACTAAATCAAAACTTTTATTGACTTAAAATGTCATAATCTGCTTTAGGTTTATTTAGCAGATCACCACTATTCTGTACACTTATGTTTACAGTTTAATACACAAAGTAAGGAAATATATTAAAACATTTTCCAATTAATGTCTAGCACACTTTGAGTCTGTGCTGTAGTGTTGTGGTGATCCTCCATCAGATGGTGCTATTAGGATTTGAGATATGTACTTAGCCTGGTTTGGTCTTATGAAAACTGTCAGCTCTTCATCCTGTTTGTAATTTTTTATTTTAATTTACTTAGTGAAGCTTTATGGGAAGCTTTTATACTGCTCAAACAGTGAAGAAAGCCATGTGTGAACATATGGTAAATGTCAAATTCACCACTGATTTGAAAACATGCCTCTCAGCAACTTTTATTAAATGCTGTGGATTATTCAATAAGTTTTTACCTTAAGTGTCATGAGTTCTGTGAAATCACACACTGTTCTTATCCAAATCTAGGATTCACACAAGCATTCCTGAAAGCTACTTCTGCTGTTCAGAGCCACATGATATTTGGGGAGTGGTTCTAATTTGGACACTTATCACTCCCAAAGCTATTTTGTATTGGCCTGTCAGCTGCCTTTTGGGGTGTTTGGTTTTTTTTTCCCCACAGAGGATCATATTTTTAAGGCATTGTAGTACTTTTAGAAATACGGTCCTAAATTATTTAACAATGTCATCAAATGAGTTCTTTTATTTTCTTCAAGGTTATTGATGATAAAGTTTGGCTGGGATGTGCATGTAAGCCCTGGAAATGCAGTGAGAAATAACTCTACTTCAACAAGATTTCCCAAATGTCTGTAAATACTTAAATATTGGTGAAAGCAGGGATAAAGTTGTCAAATTTAGCTTTTTACTCTGGGTGAATTCTAAATATTTTAACTTTTAACAATCCATTGCTCAAATTTGCCCAGTGTAAACAGATAAATCTCAAGCAAACGTAATTCAGGCTGTGTCTCATTTTTGCAGCTCCTTCCTGCTGCTGACCATTGTTGCTATAGTGTGACTGGGAATCCTGGTGTTTCTTTTTCCTATTGTATGGATTTTAAGTCCAGAAAATGCTTTTATATTAATCATGATCAGGGCTCTTGATGCAAATACTTGTTCAAAAAGGGCCATGCAATGCTTCCATTTCAGCCATCTCTCTGATACAAAAAAACCCCAGGGAAGAGTTTCTATAATATAATAAAAACCATGATAGCCATTCTTTAAACTAGCTCTGGCTGGTTCACATTTCCTTGAAGTGGTACTTATCTAATGTGGTAGGTTGATAAACAAAAACCAATTTGACCTTGCAATTGGTAACTAGACCTTGCTCAAAGAAGTTAATCTAGAAATGCTAAAACACATTTCAAAGTTTCTCATTTTATACGGCTTTGCTGTAATTTGCTTTTCCTCTGGTACTTTTTGGCACAGAAATATTTTTCTTCTTTCCTATTAGAACATAAGGATACAAAAGAAATTACTTTACATGATGTGAATGCTTAGAAGCACATTTTAATTGCATTTGGTATTGCTTGAGATACTAATTACTGTTACAGCCAGATAGTGAATAGTGTTAGAGCTTTTGACTGATTTTTCAGTGATTAAAGGGAAAAATTCAAAATGTTTCTCATTATTTATTCTTGATTTGGGAGAAAAGTGAAGAATAATTAAAACACATTTTGATAGTTCTTAAAATTTGATAGTTTTTGAAAATTTCACACATGGTGAACAGAAAGTAGCTCTGCAATAGGTCTTAAATTTTATTTCTGTCTTGGATCTTCACTTGAGAAATATTAATGAAATAATCATCTAAATCTAAAAGAAGTAAGGCCAGGAAAATCATATTAAATTTTCTTATGTGTTGTCTTTATTTTTTGTTTCTGTGTTTTGGTTTTTGTTTCTTTGTTTGTTGGGTTGGTTTTTTTTTTTATATTTAAGGATGATGCTTCCACACAACCCCATGTAATTTTGCTGTTCCTGAAGTATTTTTTTTGAGAGCATGGAAAATATTGCAGCTGGTAGGAAAGTGCTAACTTGGGTGGTTAATGTACATTGAAATCTTGGCTTAGTCTTGTCAAGGATCTATCAAACCCTCAATCCCTCTTTCACAAATTTTGAATGTTGATGCATGTGTAAAATGCCTTGCATTAAAATATTTCACTTTGCAGCTAATATACAGGAAAAAAAGAGTAATTTTATTATATGGTTCAATTTACATTCCTAAAGGATATAGGAGTGACTTGAGCCTCATTTTCAGAAATCATTGTGGAAATCTAGGAAGCTTGAGTATTGTTAAATCATGAATTTCTGTGTCTGTACAGAGGAGCAGTGGGAGAAGTGAAACACCTTTCCCAAAGTCATGCCCACAGACAGGCCAGTGCTGAATTTCCCCACTCTTCTGGGGGTGCTACCATCCTCTCCTTGCAGATGGCATTAAAACGAGTTGTTTCAAGAACAACAATAGAGGATAAAGGTGAAATCTGAAATCCAGCAATTTATTTATCATAACGATTCCTCAAGTGATGTGAGTCATGAAAAGTATAGTGATGCTTTTTCATAGTGAGGAAAAGCATAATGAGCAGCTTTCAGGGGTCTGGCAGACAGTTCTGTGGAGGTGAGTTTTGGTAGCATCCACACTATTGTGGGGTAGTGAGTGTCTTTAGACCTGGCTGCACTGCATGGCTGCACTAATCTGCTGGCAGCAGCAGGATTGAAATGGGTCATTAAAAGGCATTTCTCTGATAGTGCTCCACTATCAAAAGAAAATATTTTGATGGTGTTCAGTGTTATCCTTGCTGGGCAAATTAAAATTCTTGTCTAGAGATCAAGAGGTGTAGCTTAGATTAATATCTTAGAGAAGGAAGAGCATATTATCATCTTCCACAGTCTAATGCCTTTATCTGAGCCAGCAGTTCATGATGCTGTGAACTGCTAAATCCAAGTGACCTTTCCTGGTGATATTCACAGCAAGTGGCAAGAATAACAAGTACACACACAAGGCTGCTCTGAAGCTCTCCCTTCCTCCCTGTTTATATTATTGCTTCATTATATTTAAAGATTTCTTGCAAACAATGGCTGCCACCAATATTCCCACAGCAACCATCTGACTGGGATCTCACCAGTGGATGCAATTTCCTAAAGGAAATTTCAGCTAAAAAGATGGAAAAAAAGGCTGTCTTTGCCCTCTTATGGGAAGATGCCCCTTTTCATATTCCTCTGGGATAAGTTCCTATTGTACTGCCACAGTGGGCACACTCTATTAATACTTTATAAAGACATTCCCTGGGAGGATATTTTGACAGAATTTCATTTGGCAACTGCTGGTTCAGTTTCACTCATATTAATTCATTTCTCTGAGTTCTGGTCCATGTGTTTTTTTGCTGGATCCATAATAATCAGAGATAATCCTGAGAACAATGGCCTCTGAATCAGCAGGTCTGCTCTTAGATAAAATCATATAGACTCTCAGAACCCGCTATCCTTGGCTGAAATTGATTGATATGAATTAGTGGTATAAAGTGCATTTTTTATGTACAGTGAACCTTGTTTTTATTTAACTTCTCTGCTTGTTTAGATGGAAAAGTGAATTAGCACTGTGATTTTTTATAATGGGATTAGATATTCCAGTTTGGTGAATGCTGTTATCTATTTCATCCATGCTCCACTTATGTTCTTTGCAGGATGAAGCAATTCAGAAATGCTTTATTAATATGACACTGCTTCTGTGCCAGTGTTTGGCAATATCATCAGTGATTACTTGGTCTGTCTGGCTTTTATAGGAATTTACATAAAGCAGAAAACTTTATTATTACACTAACCTGAGTAAATTCAATTATTTTGCTATTTGTAGTCTTGTTTCTGTGCAGGTTTTCTGAACAAAAAGTCTGATAATCTCATGGTTTTAGAGCTAACATATCTAGTGAAAATTAAAACCTTGCTAGATGACTTCTATACCAAATTTATGGAGACTGTTATTAAAACAATTTCAGCAAGTGATAAACCAGCAGTAACACAGAACACTTGCCAGCTGTTAAACTCAAGCCTTATAAACTGTGTGGTTACTCCAGTGACATCTGAAGGAGCAGTGATGACCTCAAAGAGGTATTTTCCTCCAAGCATTCTGCCAAATTGTCTGTGGGTTTGACTGTTGTATCTTATTATTGCTCTTTCCATGGGAAGTCCTGACAGCTGGAGACATAACCTATGGAGTCACAAAGCTGGGATCTTCTGACAAAGCACCAAAAACGGTTTGAAATAAACCCCAATGCCCTTGGTGCATGCCTGAGTGTGCCTTTTTAAGAGCCCAAAGTAGCTGATCCAGTACTTCCCCTCTGGACCCAAGAGATGGCTTCATAATCCAAGTTCTGAAGTGGCAGTCTGGCATTCAGGCTCAGAGGGAAAAGTCATCTTCATTCCTTCCTGGTTTGCCAACACACCTGTACTAGAGTCAAAGTGCTAAAAGTGCAGCCTGTTGATAGTGCTGCAGTAATCTGCTACTATGGGATGTTATAATGCTGACCTTTATTCACAGACATCAACAAAGTAAAGACTCAAAATCCTATTTTTCATTCCAGTCTGTCTGACTTTTTGACCATTGCTGAGCTCTATGAATCAAAAATGTGGAATAACTTTCAGTTCTTACTCTTTTTCATCTTATAACTACACTGAAAAAAAAATTGGCAGCATTTCAAGGTCCAAACTTGAGGGAAAAAGTTACCACAAGATTTTTGTTTTTTGGATAAAAAACCCAACACAACCCATTTAAATTCAGTAGAATTTTACTTCTTTCAATGTGTCTTTGATTATGGTATTTTCTCACATCCTCTCTCCATTTCTGAACTAAAATGTGTAGGAATAAGCCACTAAAAGTAGGGGGTCAATGATAATCCTGAATTGAGACATTTAAAATTCCATAACATGCTGAATTTAATAGGATTTTTGAGTATTGTAATATTTGGGGGAAAAATGTACAGAAAAATATGTAAGTTTCACTAAGCTGTATTTTCAGGCCTTTAAAAAAAGATTTTACCTGCAACTATTTAAAATTTGAATGTTGTCCATCTGTGCACTGTTGTGAGCTGCACACTTCTGAAAATGTGACAAACCCTTATGAGAACCATTTTCTTGAGCTTGCCCAAGGAGTTAGAATAATGGCTACAGCTGAAGGAAACACTTCTGTGTTTAATTGATATGATATTTTGGTATAATTCTGAGAGTATGTGCCAGACTCTACGACCACATAAAATGTAATACTCTTAATTTTTTTTCCTCCTGCAATTCCCAGTAAAATTTTCTGTATTGTTAATGGAGAAGATAACTTATACATCAGTATCTTTCAGACAAAAAGTATTCTCTGGGGTGTGCTCAGTTTGAAAGAAATCTTCTCTGCTGTGTGCTGTCAGACTTTTCTATTTATCAAGACAGTCTGACAGGGGTGACCCACCAGTACAGGAACTGGTCACATTCACTTTTTGCTGAATATCTCAGAGTGTCATTTCAGTCAAGCTGGGACAATTCCCTTAAGAAATAAAGACAGCTATCATAAAAATCTGCATGGAAATAAATTTTTATTCTGATACTGGATGGTTCTGAGATCATCTGACCTTCTTGTTTCAGAATTTGTCTCTTGGTTGAGAAGTGTCATATTATTAATCCCTCGTGTGCTGAAATGGTGGCAAAATTGGAAATGCAGGAGTCCAGCTCAGCCAGTCCCTGGCAAGAGCTGCAGGTGGTGGTGGTGGCTGCAGGGCGTCTTGGGGTGGTCAACATAAGCAGTGTCTGAGCTTAGGCTGAATCCATTGAGGGGAAGTGAACATCCAATTTTAAAACAGGTGTGATTTTTGAGCAAAGTGTTTGATAATGCTGAGGTTTCAATTAGTAAAAATCCTATGAGTCTCAAGCGTACATTGCTTTTTGGTTTGCTTTCTCCCCCACTCTGGTACCAGCTGTTTCTTTTCATTTTCATTTTTCCTTTGGTCTGTTGACCTTGTTAAAACTAAATAAAGCCTTTCTACCTTTTTTTTTAATTTTTTGAAAAATAATTCAAAGGAAATGAGACTGGAGCCTAAAAACCTTTGGTTTTCCCCTTAAAAAGGCAAACACCTTTATGTGTTATCATTGATCTAGTAAGAAGTCATTAAGCTTTCAAGTATTCCTTATCTACATAACATATTTTAGAAATAAAAGCCTTGTTGGTAAATTGCAATTAGACTTTGCTGGTTTTAAGTTGACTGGCAGAAACTTGCTCTGTATTAAAGGTGAAGATAAATGGAGGCAAATAGACTGTATTAATGGCAGGGATTTGTGCAAGGTGTTTTTTCTGTGAAAACATTGGACTATGAGCAAGATCCGTAGATTTTGTCAGTGGCACTTGCCTGTGGTGGGGGTTTGTTAATTGATCCAGGGGAGGGGGCTGTGGCTGGCCCTGGGTGGCAGGCAGGACACTGGGGGGAAGCCAAGTGTCCAGGCTGCTGCTGCCTGTCCTGCTGAGCTCTAAACTGGAGATAAGGGGAGGGATGAAGGCAGAAAGGTTCTGGCATGATGACAAAACTGGGACTGAAAGTGTCCATCTAGTTCAATGAAGACACAAAACAGTAAGTGTATCTTTCCTGGATGAATCAGATATTACAGAGAATTTAATAAAAGTTGATAGCATAAGCAGAAGTATGAGCTGAGTGCAATATAAGAGTAATGATCAGCTAAAATTGCTTCCACGTGGAATGCCAGTGAAATGTGAAGTGCCTGATTTAGCTTTATGTTCACACAGAGCACACAGCTGTACCCTGGAGAGGAACAAACCTGGCAGGAGGTTCAAGGTGAGAGACCACAGACAGCCGGCAGGATGTGAGCTGGAAACAAGGGTGGCCTGTGTGCTGGCTTTTTAATAACTGCATGAATATTTACTTTAGTTTGAATTCTTCCTTCATTTGGACTCACAGGACACTAGTTAGAAACCTGGTGTGGTGTGGAGGATACTCATTGCTACTGGAAATAGAGAGTTCTATTAGCACAGCTGCTCCAGGCTGGGGCAGGGTGTTTGTTCTTACAGAATTTCAGTTTGGTTTGGAAATTCCAACAAGAACTGAGAGTAAGGTGTCAAAAGCAGAAAGTCCTTCTGAGGGTTTATTAAATAGCAGATTAAGGAAAGGTTTGATGAGTTTTGCCATTGCGGAATTGGCCTTTTTGCTTTGCTGGGTAGCTGAGTAGTTTAGGCACCAAGGGGAGTCTGCACACTGCATGCTTTCAATGATCCAGCACCATGGAAGCAGGGGAAAAGAAATCTTGCCAAAGTACACGAGTCTGTTCTCAGATAACTCACAGGTCTGAAATGGAAACCAGCTGTGATGGGGGCAGAGGGAATGAGAAACACTTAAGTAATAGAAATGTAATTACCTTGAATTTTCATCATAAACAGATCAGAAGTAGACCACACCTCAGTGTACTTACTGGTCTTCAGTTATCTTTAATCAGCAAATATTCTAATTATTTTTATTCCCAGGGAATTCTATATTGTCAGACTATTTTTTTTCTTTATGTAAACATTGAGAGGTATGCTTTAGAACTGGGGGACTTTCTGTCCTTTGATATTAATTAAATGCCCTGCTTCATCACACACATCCTGAATTATCTTCATAGTTTACACATTTAGGCATCTTTAGTTTTAGATATTCTGTACCCAGGTATTAATTTGTTAGGAACTTATTTTTTTATTAAATTGCTTGTATATTGCACTATACATATACAAGTGTAAATATATATATTGAAATAAGCCTGGCAAAGTTATCTTCATATAGTAATCAAAACTATTCATTTGCCTTCTATATTTTGATCTGTAACATGAGATTGATTTATTTGTACCATTTTCCATGCTCAGTATTATCCCTGTCACTAAATAAGTTACCAGATTTTTAATTATCTACAATATTATGTGAGTTATGAAAGATGCTTCTCAGCACATACAACCATTGCAATGCTTAATCATTGCCATGTCACATATGAGAGTTGAATAGTATTTTTTTTCTGTGAGGAGTTTAAATTCTGCTTCTGCTGTTCAATTTATTGTACATTTGCCTAAGTTTTTCCTTTAAAATTTGAGTTTCTAATTTAAGTTTCTTCTTAAGTGCCCCACCCCAGTATTCCCTCAGAGTATGTCTGAAATATGATCAATCTCCTCTGGATATGCTGGTACAAGTTCTGTGCAGATAAATCAAAGTCTAGGTGTGCAAAGGAGAACATTATTCTATTATCAAATAAATCACACAGTTTATGACTCTTTTTAACTGCACTGCCAGAAGTTATTTACTGGATGATCATGAAATACAGATAGTATTTCACTCAGAGTCACAGATACCTGAACAGGTCAGATATTTTAGTGCATAACTACAGCACAGAACAAGAAAATGTGAAGGCCAAATCTAACAGCACTTTGGTATTTCACACAGAAATAGAGCTTTTTCTATTTGCTTCAAGATCAATACTTCTTGGTATGTCTGTGGTTTATGAATGGAAATGCAATTGTACTTTCACTCAGAGACTCCCACCATGGATCTGGCAGGAGCCCTCGGGGTCAGCGCAGGTTTGGTGCTGCCGTGGATGGAGGCTCTGCTCCCTTCCCAGCCTGTCCCAGCACAGGGGAAGGCACAGAGCAGCTGCATGAAACTCCAACCCATCCATTAAAAACACCCCAATCCTGGCATCGGGGATTTGTTGGGGCAAAGTCTCATGATTCAGCAAAACCCCTCCGTGCTAGGTACAGAAAAACCACGTACAAAAATAAACACCTTAGGTGAGAACAAAAAGTCCCAATATTTCTGTTAAGGTACTATGGAATCTACCATACCATTCCATTACCATTGGAATTTCATATCCATGACTTCAATTCCCACAGTTGTGATGGATTTTAGTAATTTAGTGGCTCTTGCATCCAGGGTTTCATTCCTTGATATACTGTGCAGGGTGTTGTCACCCTGCTTGGTTTATTTTCTGTCCAGTAAGGTAAATTCCTTTTGATAAAAGAGAGTTTTCTTTGCTTCACTTGTGGATCACATAGGACAGTATTGTCCTACATTTTTGGCATCTGAGCTTTAACAGTATCTCAGAAAGGCAGGGTGGCCACAGATATTTGTGAGTCCTCTGCATGAAGTCTGGAACTTGATGCAGGTGCCTTAAGAAAGATCAGTGTGTTTTCCTTTGGTGACGGAGCAGGAGGGCTCATTAATTCAGACTGACACAGGCAGGAATTAAAATAGTCTAGAGCAGCAATGATGGTACTCATGGCCTGGGAGATTTTCAGCTGCATGCTGGAGGTCAGATCCACAAAGGACTAAAATCATCCCATCAATTTAAGGATATGTTGTGAGAGGCCAAAGAAGTATTGCATATCACTCTGCTTTGACTTGCTGCATACTCACTGCTGCTTCAGACACAAACTAGTATGTTTTAAAATCATCTTTTGATGCTCACTTAAAATAATTTGCAGAACCCTGCAAAACTATACCAGGACTTGATAGCAGCAATGTATCTTGATTCATATTTTTAAAGAAAAGTATTTCAGTTTGCACCAGTTTGCCATAAATAGATGAAACAAAAGAATAATGCTTAGCAATAAAGCAGAATGAAATGGATTTATGGACCTTTGCTAGTAATTTTAGGATGAATCCTCTGAGTTCCTCATGAATGGCACTCAGTGAAGTATATGCAAATAATCAATATTTCTGGTGAAGCAGGCAGGTTTACTGATCTAGATCTTTGTAGATTTTGACAAATTGTCCCTAAAAAAAATAAAAATAAAAATGTAAGAATCCTACAATAAAACCATCAGTTTTTAAAGTATGAATTGCTTAGCTTTCACATTTCAAAGCAACTCTTAATTTCAAACTGTTGTTTTACTGTGCAACATACAGAAATACTAAAAATCGATCACATTAAGAGGGAACATTTGTTTGGTACTGGCAATTTTGATATGTTTGAAAAGCTAATGAACTGGGAAATGATGACTTTATGTTCAAAATTATTTTTGAGTACCCTGTCATGTAAAAACAACGTTAATTATGTGTTACATCCACTGCTTCCCAAAGAAGCAAAACAATTCTTATCTAGCCATTTCTCAGGATATTCAGCATACCAGGAAACAGATCATCTTATTACAGTGAAGAAAAGCAGTAGTTTTTCTTCTAGTATTTATAGAGTATTTATTATAATGCAAATAGGAATCACTTCTTTCAAAGAGCCAGTTTATCAGGCACGTAATATATAATAGACATGTGTATTAGAAAAATGTGATTAACATAAAAATGTTTATAATATATTCATATATTTCTATTTTAACTGTCATTAAATAATGAAAAAGACAGAGAAAGAAATACTCAGAGCTGTGACTGTGCAAAAATGCACATGCTGCTATTTCAGCCTGAAAACTGAGAGTGGAGTATTTCCTGATGCTTGGTCCCATGAACTGCCTGAGGATGTGAATGTAGATTTGTAATCTATTGTAACAGATATCACAGAGGAGAATGTCTTAAGGAGTGGCAGCACTTTAGCTTTGAAATAGATGCTTATAGACTAATGCTATTCCACTTCATGTGTTCCTGAGAATTCCTTCTTGCAATTATAAACCCAGTGCCAAATAACAACCAAAAGGTTTTTATTTTTACCTTTTCCAGCATTATTTTGATCCCACTATGCAGTATAGACTAGACTAGACACTCATTGCAAGTGCACACTTGACTTTCCAAGGAGTTCCTTAGCATCTGATCATCAACTAAAATCTCTCCTCCCCAGGCATCTGGACCCCAGAGTGATAAAACCTTTGGTTTTTCTGACTCAAAATACAGCCAGTTCATTTCTAGGCTGCCTGATCTGTTAATACACCACCAGGACAGACATTATTTCATTCTTCATGGATGAAGGACCAGACTGGAACTGCGAGGCAAGAGGTGAATGAGGAATGGAGAACAGAACTAGAACAGACAGTCCTGGCAGCATGCAACAGAAAAGAGTGCTGTGTTGGAAAGGATGATGCTAGTGTGGACTTATAGTGGAACATTTCTTAAAAATGTTCTTCCTTTCACAGAAATCAAATTATGTCTAAAAATGTTGGTTGAATCTATGGCAAGTGGACTTTGCAAGCCAGTTCTGTCTCTGACCTGCAGGACTCTCACAAAAGGAGCATTCAGTCTCATTTCATGGAGTCCACTGTCCTTACAGAACTTGCTTTTTCTTTCCATCTTCCCCATATCACTTAATGTGTCTGATGTTCTCTATGTATTTTTGCTTTTTCACTTGTACTGGTTACCAGCATTTTCTTTTGTTCGTGTAGCAGCAATTTAATCTGCCCATTTTTAAGTAAAAACACAAATTTCAAAGAAGGAACCCAAGCAGGCTACATAATGCAAGCATCAGATGGGTTGGAATGTTTCAGTCTAGCACATCAGGAAATTGTGGTGGGTAACAGTACCTTAAAATGAATAACAGAGAATAATGAATGAACTATGACTCATAATGAAATCTAGAAGAAAAGACTGCTGAAGCTTGAGAGATAATACAGTGATGTTGAAATGTCATACATGTCATAAAACTTTACTGAAAAATGAGAAGATTTGAGCTGAAGCTCTAAAAAAAGAGATCTGTAAGACAATAGTTTAGGTTAGTTTTCTGACTGAATTCATAGGGAGAGGAGGAGACTTAAATAAGACATTACATTTGTCATAAGAAATGTAAACACAAGCCTGCTGTTTTCTTGAAAAAAACCAAACACGAATGGTGTGTGGGTGTGAATTAGTGAGACAGGCTCTATATTTCATTTACACAGTAATTACAGATGACAGGTCCCTTTTCTCATTTACTTCCTGGATGGTTCTCCTTTGTGTCTCCCTATCTGTCTCTCTTTTTGCAGTAAATTTCAAAATTTAAGGTAAATGGAGACAATAAGCAAGGATCCTGTTGCAGAATTAAGCATCGTTAGGTGTGATGGTTGTGGCAGCTTCATGCAGAAGATTCCAGTTAGCACTGTATAAATATCAAATTATAATCAAGGTTAGGTATAGACTGTCAGAACTACAGCTGTAATAAATGCAGAGGATCAGAAAATTGCTTCATAATGAAAAGATATATGGCCTTGTTCCAAACCCAAATTCACACCACCAGCAAATAAGAAGAGGGTATTTCAAGAGCATTTGCAATAGGCCACAGTTATTGAATGCAAAGTGACATGTGTGCAATGATCTCATTATTAATCTGTTTATTCCAGTTTGATAGTATACACACTTTTCTGCAAACACCTATACTTCTTCTAAACTTTTCTGGGGTATTTTGATTTCTTTTTTCAAAAGTTTGCAGTTTTCTCTTTCTTTGTTGAACATTTTTTATTAATAATTTTTTATTCTTACATAGTGAAAAGTATTTTGTGGAAACAGGATGCTGAGCCACAAGGGCCACCAATGGATCTCTGGTCAAGACCAGCCAATTCTGACCTGGTGAAGGTAATTTTTTAGGAAGGTCTTTCTGTGTCTGATACATTGTGTGGGTGGTATGAAGATGAACCCTCTGTTCATCTGAAGAAATTAATTTCCCAGGTGCACTGAATTTTATAGCATTACTCTGAAGTGAGGAAATAATTGGAAATAGTTGTAAGTCCAGGCAGTAGTAATGCAATGATTGGAGAATATCTGAAGTGGAAATATAAAAAGGACATTGGAAACAGAAGTTGCTTTTCCAAACTGATTCAGAATTGACTTCTCAGTTATTGGTGTGAGTGTAATGTTATAACTTCTGATGACCTAAGTCTCAAGGACCTCAACCCAGTTTCTGTCTCAGGGCTATGCCACTTACAGAGCATGCAGCTACCAAGGTAAATAAATTCTACCTAATTACAAATTTACTGTGGCAAAAGAGGAAGGTGTATCTCAACAAAGTGAAATGCAGCTATTTTTGAAGGGTCTTCGTGAGTTTTCCTCTTTATTTTCTCTACAAAATTGATTTTGATTTCCTTTTCTGATGCTCACACTTATCTAGGGTAGTCATCCACAGGCTGCAAACAGAAAGTACCCTCAGCTGACTGGCAGGAACACTGCTGTGCAAAAACCCTTAACTTCCTCTGCTGACTTGTGCATTAGAGGGAAAATGACTGTAAATTTACTCCACTGACACAGTTGAATGAACTGAGAGTTCATGTAAAGAATCATGAGCCAGCATTCAAGTTATGTTCAAGGTCATTTCATTTACATTTGGTAATTAAAAAAAAGCATATTGAAATGCTGTGAATCTTGATGAGGATATATGAAAGCTCATTTATCAGGCTATTATGACGAATATTTTATGCTATTAATGACTTTCCTTCAGACATGCTTATGCACTTGCCCTTCAAATCCTCTTAAATTTCTCTACCTTGTCAGTTTGACTCTCTTATGAAAAACACTGCTTAAAATTCCATGGTCAACAACATGTGGATATTCAGTTCTCCAGTGTTCCTATAGGAATCTTTACATATAATGCAGCATTATTTAACCTCTTACACAAGCTTGGGTTAGCGGATCCAAGTGTTTATTTTTAGTACTTTATTCGGTTAACCATATTGTTCAAAGATTTAGGCACAGAAAGAATAATATCTTCTTTTTCCCTCTCCTTTTTACAAGGATACACAACAGAATATGGGTCTGAAGTACTTGCAATTTTCTGCACATTTCTTTTTAAAAAATCCTCCAGTACTGAGACATAGGAGCTGTGTGGGAAAAGAAATCACAATTTGCACTTATAGCAAACTCAGAGTCCTCTGCCAGTGAGTGGATATTAGCCCTTTGCCTAAACTTTGAAGTCTCAGTGGTTATACTGCTCATCATCACCATGTTCTTTTAAAAGAAGTAGGTTATTAGAATATGTTAATATTTTCACAGACAGCAAAGGAATGTCTCAGCTGGAGTCCAGTGTTCATTTTTCCTGAGCAATCTGTATGGCTTGACTTCAGGGCAAGTGCCTCTTCCTAGAGGCATCAAAGAGTTTCCTGTAGCAAGAACTTCCTTGTATTATGGTGAGAAAAATTTAATTCTGATCCTCAAAAAAATGATTTCTGAAAATTCTCTGCTGAGATGTTGGGAAGAAACTGAGTTTTGTGTTTAGAGCATAGGAGCTCTAATGGGGACAAGGTGGTGTTTGAATCTTGAGGAGGGCAAGTCCATTCATGCTGGTGGTTCTCTTTCTCACAGGAACAAAAGTCATCAAGGTCTGGTCATCAATCCTGCCAAAGCCTGTCCCAGACACAACTTGCTTTCTTTGCACCAAATCCCACAGACATTAAAATGTTACACTTTACTCAGGAATCAATTTACTGCAGAGTTTGCATTATGCAAACACACTGACAGCCAATGCAGCATTGTGGGCAGCCAAGGCAAGATCAGAAAGGCTATTTTCAGAAAATGCAATGAATCTCAGGGCCTTCCATCTAGCACTTGGCTTTGGAATGAAAGTTGACTTACCTTGAAAAGACAGGGGTGAGTTCTAGGAAAGCTGAAGCAAATTAGTAAAAAGCCAATGTGTCTGTAATATATTTTTTATGAAATGGCTTATCACTCTCTCAATAATTGTAGTAGTGTTTAGAATTTTTTTCTCTCTAGATTGTGTGTGGGTGATTTCTCTCTCTTCATGATCTACAAATGACTTGCTCTGAATGTCTGTGACTGTTGTCTGTGGAATTCTGGGGTGGTGCAGTTTCAGTTTCCACTCAAAGGGTGATGCACCTCAAGTTATTCTGCACCATTTTAGTACTGCTCAGAAGATGGTTAATAAAGAGTTCCAGAAAACCTGGAAGTATTTTGAATATCACAGGTGGATTTTGAGTTAGGAATACCCGACTGAAAGTGTTAATGTATACATTTCAATTAGTTTTAAAAACGTGTACATGATCAGTGGCTGCTTCTTTGCTCACTCTGTGCATATATATGCTAAATTGTTTAAAATTGTGCAGCTTAAGATTTCTGAGGATGTGTAGTCCTTATAATTTTTACAGTATACCTAGAAATACTTCTGCCTGAACACTATTTAACAATGCTGTCTGTGTCACTGTGTCATTCCTTGTTTTCCTCCATGGATAGTTCTGCTTGCAAACCAGTTTCTGCTGTGTTTGACAAAATATGAAAGTCTCAAAATTATTAAGGAGCACAATTATGTCCCAGCAGCACCATGGGGTGCTAGAAAGTATTTACCTGATATGGTAGCAACCAAAAGACTGCAGGTGATGGATGTGAGTTTTGCCAAGCCTGGCAGCTTACAGGTATGATTAGCAGCAGGTAATTCCTGCACAACTTCAGAAAATGCATGCTGGTAAAAGATAAGTTGAATTTCCCATCCATGGAGATAAGCTTCAGCTGGTGTTTGTGCATAATCAGAGAAGCTCTGTCTCACTCTAGGTTTGGATTCTGTGGGGACTGAGCAAACATGAGTTAAGGATGTGACTTCCCCACAACCCAGTAAAATATGCCTTGAGCCCCAGGACAGCCCATGGTTTGTTTTGGAACAGCAGTTTTATTTTGTTTTTCTGAGCTTTATCTCTGTTATGTTCTCCTTGAGATTCCTTTTCCTACCAGTGCTCCCGTTTGCTGATATCACCTTTCACAGCTTCCCTCATCCCGTTTAGTTATGCTATTTCATGTTTTAAAAATACTGAGTCCAAAAAAACCAAAAGTAGGAAGTAAAACGGAATAAACAAATCAGTTCAACTTCTTTTCATCCTGGCTGTTTGCCCTGGGTACTGCAGGACATCCACCCTAGAATCACAGAAAGTTATGCAAGCTCAGATTAGGGCAATTTTCAACATATCTGTATTTTAGACTTATGTGGTGATCATAGATGATGAATATGTATACAGCAAAACAGATGAGGCATAAACCTCCTGCAGAGAGAAAGAATCCCATTCAATCATTAATAATGGTGGCTTAATCATGCCTGACCACTGTTAGTGCTTGAAGCATACTGAGGGCATTAAAGGGGTTCTTAGCTAGGTCTGCTTGCATATCTTCTCTAGATCTTTGGCAGGGATGGAAACACCTGGGGAATATTTGTGTAATACAAAACCTATTTTTTTTTAAACACCACTTAATTATTTGTCTAACATAATCCTAAAAGCTTTGTCACTACAGTATGGATAAATGGCTTAGTGCCTGGGAATATAGTTTTAAATTTTAAGTAAAATGTTTACCTCAGAGGATCAGAAAAAAGCTTCTGGTATGGAAAAGTATAAAAACATCTAGTAGCTGTATTTGCTTGGAAGGTTACTGTTCTCTTAGGAGGCTGGCTTTTGATGGTATCAGTACTGACCTTAACTGCTCTTGTGATATTAAACTGTTTTTAACAAATTTTAATTTATCATTATAAGGAATTAATATATTCCTTCCTCTACACATCATTCAAGATAAAATGGAATCCAGTTATTTTGCACTATAATAAATGTTCTAATATATGACTTAGTGGCAGTGTCACAACATCCTTAAGCACCTCAATTACTTCAGCTGTTCTCAGATGCTGCTCCCATGAAATGCACCTCAGGAAGAGGATAGAAAAGGAATTTCTCACTGAAGGTGAGTATTTTTTGTTTGATCTTTGCCCAGATGATGTATCTGAACTCATAACGTGAACCTGAAGTATCTTCTTTTGTGATTTGATTTCACAAAACCGAACCCTGGTGGTATTTCTGCTTTTAGGTAAACATTGCATGTAGATGCTGAACTAAAGTAGCTTTCATAGGAATTCTGTACCCTGCTTCATCATTCTTCTTATCAAGTTTCACCAGAGAACGTAACAGAGGTTCTGATTTCAGATGACATTGTAGATTTTCAGCCTCCAAACAAACATTCACTTGATGAAAATCCATAGGTGTCCAGGTTTCACTTTTTCTATTGCTTGCCTTTTTTTTTTAATGAGTGAAAATTCAATGCCTTACTCCAAAAGTGAAAAGTAACTTTTTACAATATCTGCACTTGGAAATGCAATTCAAGTGAGAAAGTTTGGGAGTACAGCAGCTCTTAGGAAAGAAAAGAAACAAGATTGAATCACCAGAGAAAGAAATGGAGACATTTCACTGAACTGGATCCAAACAATGTGTTGGTGTTGCTCTTCCCAGGCTTTGTTGTGTTTGCATTATGGGATAGCTTTTGCAAGCATCAAGGAATCAAAGTGCCACCAAACACTGTAATTCAGTCAGGGCTTCAGCAGAGCTAAATTTTGCTTATTCTTTCTTTGTAGTTAGGAGAATACCTTCAAGGCCAGGCTGGGTGGGGCTCTGAGCAGCCTGCTGTGGTGGAAGGTGTCCCGGCCCAGGGCAGCAGGGGTGGAGTGAGATGATCTTCAAGGTCCCTTCCAGCCCAAGCCATTCTGTGATTCTATGATAATTTGCCTCACTTTGAAAGCTGTAATTCTAAAATGCTACACAAATGCTTTCAAAAGCAATCTGTAGGAACTGAATCCTCAGCAATTTCTTGTGTAAATCACAGTACGTACTGATTTTGCAATTTTTGATTTAATAGGACTTTCAAGATACTTCAGTTCTCAGTCTAATATATTTTATATTCAAAACAAGACCTTTTTTGTGGTTCTCTGTCAGATCACCATTGTTTTCTAAGTGTATTCTCCATGAAATTCTGTGGAGTTGCTTAGACAATACTAAAGGTTTTCTTACTGCAGTGGTTATCCTGTGCTTTATGCAAAGCTTTTGAAGTCATGACGGGGTAGGCTGGCACTCAACTCCCTCTAACATAATGCCATTAATGTTTCTGAAACCTCCTCATTAATATTTTATCTCCACAGAAACCCTCTTGGAATATTTTGTTTCTCTAATTTTACGGGGCTTGTGATTCTTTGTGTAAATTTTTTTTCAGAAGAGTATGTTTTTCTGTTTTGTGTGTGCAAGGAGTATGCATTTGTTTTATCTTCATGATATTAATGAAAGACTGGAAGATAACTTGCAATTGTTTTCAGTCATTTGCAGTGAACAACAGTTTGTGAAATAAATGTGAAATAATATTTTTGGCAGTAGTTTAGAATTTTCTGCCCAACTCTGGAAATGTATGTGGCTATTAAATAGGATAAATGTCAGAGCTTTAGAGCTCCTCATAGTGTGTGTTACAGAATTCCACTGATAACACTGCATTTCTGTTGGAAAAGCATACTTTCTCCAGGGAAGGTACAAAGGCTAATTTGTCAGAGTAATGTATTTTTCATGCTTGTAGCAGATCAACAAACATGTTAATTATAATGTGTTATAATTAACACACTCAGAATGATTCAAATACTTTACTTGGACATATTTCTGTCTTAGGGCTTTTTCTGGACTGCTGATTTGCTGTTTTGCATGACAGCTTGTAATTGCTGTCTGAGCTGCCTGCCTTGGTTTATGACCTTACAGTGCATCATGGCTGTTCATGTGAGAGATAGAAATAGATACCAAATTACCAGAGTTCAATGTCCATACTCATGATTTTGCTATAAAGTATAGATGGAAAAGATCTTTTAATGCTGTATAATCATCATTATAATTGTTCCGTGGTATTCACTCACCCTTTTAATGTGCTTCATGTTTTCCTTCAGGAATAAGGAAATGAAAAATCCCAAACTAAAATGTGCACTTATGTCCCCATAATGTGATATTACCTGGTATCTTCTCATGTGGAGTATTGCAGCCCATTCTTATTTGGTTCCCAGTGTGGGATGCTTAGGTATACCCAAGTGACTGACCTCATTTTAAACTCTGTTGGAGTAGCATTTCCTATATAATCTTTTTGACCAGCTTTGATCCTAGAGAGCTTTGATGAAGCTACTAATTAGTTTTTTGATTCATCTGTGTTTAGAAAAGAGAGATTTATTATAGTAGCACCCACTTGTGCCACTGATAATTAAAAGACTGTCAGCATTTTCATTATATAACTTGTCTCACAGCAGAGAATCCCTCCCCATCTGACACTTTGGATTATTTGTGAATGACTGTGGCACTCTGAAGGACTTGCCACTTAGGCTAAAACTGCCTGAAAACAGCATTCCCATGAACCATTCCAGCCATCATTGCTGTGAGGTAAGCATGGCCTGACAGTTGTTTCTCCTGGCAAAAACAGAAGAAATTGAAAAATCAGGACCAGACCTTCCATATTTGAAATTTGTGTGTGTGTGGCTTTTTTCTTTTTATTGGGAAGACAAGCTGTGCTGCAGATAAATTAAAATAACCCAAAAAACTAAGAAATAGAGTCCCCATTTTTAGAATTTCAGCCTTGTGTATCTTCTTCATAAGCCTACAGAAATAATCTGTTGTTGCCATGAAAATAATTTTTAAACCCTTACAGTTTTGTCAGCAGCTGGACCCCGCGTTCCTCATTTTTGGCACATGATCTGTTGGCAGTATGTTGTGTGTCTGCTTTTTAAAATCTGATTTTCCAAAATACACATATGGCCTTTGCTCAGCCTAAGATGTAAGTTCACTTAGTCTGTATGCAATTTAGGGCTGCCCCTGGCTATTCCCATGTGTGAAAAAACTCAGTTCACACAGGGTAGGTCATTCTCCATGGGGTTCAAATCCCACACATTCACCACACTATATTAGAAAGTTTTACAGGTTATCTAAAATTATCAGCAATTCTGATTTTGCAGCAATCTACAAAATTGGATTATGACCTATGAGGATGAAAATCTTTCCTTCTATAATGAGATATTTTGGTGTCCTTCTGTGCCTTCCTAAAAGCCCAAGGTGAATCCATGTCTCCTTATGTGACTTACTCTAGAAGCAGCTCTCAGTGTTTCAGGCAAGGCTGTAATACACTCCTTTGAAAATTTATGTATGTTTTATAACAAGGAGGCAGAGCACACTCACAGACAATATAAATTTTACTGCATAACAATAATTCAGTTTCTTTTCTTTTAAAGACTCTTGAAGCAATACATTATTTTTACTTGGCTGTCAGTGTGTTTTACATTTATAAAAGTGAGATGGCAGGGGAGGAAATGGGATTGTATTAGACCTCTACTTGCATTTATGCATTTGTGAAATATCATATGCATGGTTTATAAATTCTGTTAGATCAAATTCCTACCACTTATCACAACATAAATTTATTTTTATATCTAGTCTCATTGACTTTTCTAAATGGACTTCTTCTCCCTCTTCATTTATTTTATCATTTTGTCTATCAATAAATCTGCTGTCAGAAATAGTAGCTTCTCATCAACTTTCTCCATCCTGTAAATTATTTTTTTAAGTAAGCAGCTTTTAATGATCATCTTTAATAGAAACCAAATAGCAATGTTTTATAACTGGGAAAGAAAAAAAAATGAAGCAGGCCCGGTGTGTTCTGTCACATTGCTCCAGCTCTGGAGATCTTGGCCTTTGGAGGGCAGTGGCAGCTCTTCTGTTGTGAGTTCTAGAAAAAAACCATAACACATAACACACTTCATGTCAGTGCTGGTCAGAAGGGAGAGAAGGAGAGGCTCTTGCCTTTGGAAAGTAAATTGAAATTGTGAGCCACTCCATTTTCTCAGTTATCTTTGATCTGGAAGTTGTGACATCTGCTGAGCCACATCAGCTCTTCTGTAAGATCCTGGGTTTTCTGCATAAGACAGAAAATTGTCTTTAAAATACCTTCTCTGTCCTCCCACTCCCCAGAAAGCAAGCAGGTTGTGGTGGATTGTCATGGGTGTGTTTAGCCAAACAGACTTTCAAATCAAAGTATGATATTAATGTGTTCTGGAATAATTATTTTCTTACATTGTAGAGTACAATCTACTAACAAAAGACAATTAGTATTTTCACATTTTTTGAACAAGTAAAGTGCAATTAAAAACACACATGCATTTGCACTGCCCAGTACAAAGAAAAATTACCATTTTAATGCAATGTGGCCATTAAATTCAGAGGAGACAGGAGATGACATGCACAGGAGTCACTTGAGGGAAGTAATGTGTTACAGGCTTGGTGGATTTTAATGTTGTTACTTTTCTTGTTAAAATCCCCTGCTACCACTTGGTTGGGCTTAATTAATGGTTTTGAATTTTGCTGAACTTCAAAGACTGGGAGGTGCTTTCAGATCTGATATGTAAAAATGAGAAATGATGTTGGAAGTTATTCTCAATCAGATAGAACACATACATTCTGTCTTATTATTGTAATGTAATATATCATCAAAGAACAGATAAACAAACCTCTTCTGATTAGTTTCCACCTCATTTATCTACTTTGTCCAAATTAACTGTTGTCCTTGACATCTTGAGGTGAAACAGTCAAATTCAAGTACTTACAGGCAATAATAATGATATTCTGTGTATATAAACCCTTTCCTGGTTCTGCACATCACAAATACTTTTTCCCATAAGTGGTTTTATTATCTGTGAAATAGTTCATAATCCCACTCCTTTCTTCTCACCTCTTGTAGTTTATTGTCTTAGGACAGGAATATACACATGACTTCAGCTCCAAAATTGCCTTTGTACAGTAATGAGCCACTTCTGGCCAGAATAAAGCACTGGCCAGCCAGGCAAGGCCACATTACCCACTAATGGGGTGGAATGAGGGGCACGTTTCAAGCTACTAGTAGGGATTTGCAGTGGATGAGATGTAATTACTCCAAGAGGTACAGTAAGCCATGCTTGAGGGATATATAATTACGTGTTGGTGGCTCCAACTTGATGTTTGTCTTGTCCACTGTGGTGGTGCCCCTGGCTGTGGGTCAGAATTGATGCTGAGTGCCCAGCACCCCTCACACACTCACCTGCCTCCTCCCAGCACTGCTCTATCTCCAGTACCTTTCCAAAAGCCTTTAATTTTTGGAGTAAGTTTTTTGGGGTGCCTATTTTATGGCCATTAAAGACTGAATTTCTAACTGATGTTAAAATTTTTTTGAACAAATGTTTATACTGAAATTCAGTAAATTTATCCAACCTTCTGCTTAATGAATTTAAATGTATGTTTCTATGCCAAAATACTTTAGAATGCACATAATTCCATAATTTACATGGTGTATCTCTGGAAATATGGCCATCTCTGACTCATAAGACAGCATTGTGAAAAAAGCAGAATAGGCATTGCTTTGTGCTAACCAGTAATTCCAAGGGAAAGATCATGTACTGGAATGCAGTCCAGAAGCATAAAGCTGTTTCTTTCACCCTGAGTGGGAAGTGGCAAATGTGGATTTCAAAGAAATGCTGCCAGCAATATACAGAATGGTCAAAATGGATCCTTGAAATACAGTGGCTGCACTATAAGTTGGAGATTTCAGCATTATTTTGGCTTGTACATGTTGGACAAGGGCAGCCACTTTAATTAGCATGTGAGTCAGAGGATTTAGAAAAATCTAGGATTAATGTCTTGTGTTAAAACTCAAAGGCTATTGCAAAAAACTTATTTTTGCCAAAATTCTATTTTGGCAGTAAAAGCTAATGAACAGATAGAGGTAGGATGGGTTTTTTCCTTTTGCGTGTTCTGTACAACTTTAGAGTATAATTTGTGCTTCATTTTATTGAGGCCTGCAGTATGTGTACCTGCACATGCCTATATTGTGCAGGAAAACCAATACTTTCTTTTAGTGGTGAAGAAACTGCTTGAAAGAAGTGTATTTTAGAGATCTAATCCTCCTTCAAAATTATTAGGCCTTTTAAAATTAATTAAAAGTAAGTTAGATTGAAGAAGATACCTATCACAATTTCCTTCACTGTATTTGCCGGCAAAGGGAGATTTGGCTTCTCAAGGATTGGTGATTTGTATTGCTGTTATCTAGACTTGTTTGTGGGCAGGATTTTTCCTGTGGCAGCTGTGCAATTCTTTCTCTGCTAGCAGTGGGAATGGCAGCTGGATGCAGAGCCACGCCCGGGGGATGCAGTGCCCAGGCAGGGCTCTGGGGCTGTGCTTGCTCTGTAGGAGCTCCTCACTGCCTGTTCCTCACTCCTGACACTTCTTCCCTGCTTCAGTGTGAATCCAGCACAGCTCCTTTGGGACCTCTACACACCCCTGGCTGCTGGGAGGCTGATAGTATAGGGTTAAAATGTTTCTAAAATTGTGGGTGTAGTGTTTGGAAGAGGGTGGTTAGGCCTGAGAAAATGCGCCTGTACTAGATCGTGGGATAAGGTCTGGGTCATATGTACTAGGTCATAGAAGCAATAAGATTGTTAGAATTGAATATAATTATTATGTATACATATGAATCATGGAAAATGATGTCTCGGTGGGCTCAGGAGCTCACACTTGGGTGAAAACAATAGATACAATAGAACAATGTAAATTTAATGATTAACATATAGATATAGAATGAAAAGGTATAAAATATGCCTGATTTCAAACCCCTGTTGGAGATCTGTGGTCTGTGTACCCCCAGACTCCCGGGAGCTCTCAATAAAGCACCTGCATGTAATCAGCTGGGCTGGATTATGTGTTCCCTACCTATGCCAACAGGGCTGTCCATGGGCTGCACTGGGGATCTCCTGTGCTCTCCTGCACGCTGCAGGAGCCCTGCTCTGCCCCACCAGTGCCTTGTCCACCCCTTGTCCAACCTCCGTGCTCAGAGTGTCCTAGTTCCTCACACAGCTCCTCCTGCTGCTCCTCACACTTCCCCTCCTGCTTGCCCCTCACTGCTGGGCAGTTTTGCCCTTTCTCACACACTCCCTCCTCCTCATATCATATTTGAATGTACCTTAGGGAAGATGGAGCACAGACTGACTATGGGCATTCAACCAAATGATTGATGCTCGCTGTAAATTGCTTTGAACTTTATTTCTTCTCATAGATCCTTGGCAGTAGTCTAGGACTCACTTGCATTTCTCTTGAGTGGTAAAAATGCAGAACAACAACAACAACAACAACAACAACAAAAATCCCAAACAAAACACCAAAAAAAGAGAAAAGGAGAAGGAAAAAGAAAAAGAAAAGTTCTACATGAAAAGTCCAGCTGCTGTCACATTTCTTATCTGTACGTTTAGTTCCTGAGAACGAGACGTAGAGAGCTGGACCTGCACAGATGGGACTTTTGGGGAGTCATTCTGGGAGAAGCCTCTGGAACTCCACAATGCCATGTATATGACTGACTTTCCCAAATCAGTCATAGCATGGAAAACTTTGCTCTAGAAGGGGCTGCTGGTGGTGATTTGCTAACAAAACCAGTGTTCTGCAAAGGTGAAGTCACCCCTTCCTGGGGCTCCATTCCTCCTGCACAGAGGGTGGGATGCACAGAGAGGGGACTGTGAGGTGGTGTTTCTTATTATCATATTTTCCCTCTGCTGTTAAATTAGGTTTTGCTTTTATTGAATGAAAGAAAGCCAGCAGTGACCTTTCTGTTCTCAAGTTGTTCTCAGGAAGCAGAGGTGAAAGTAGAGCCAGCAGTCAGCTGCAGTGACATCTGAAAGGACAGCAGTGAATGTCAGTACTGAAGGCTGGTAACAAACTCATCACAGCTTTTCCTACTGTTGTGTAGGCTGTGCTGAAATACTGACCACTCACCTTTAAAGCAGTTAATGTGCTAATTAACATTTTGTCATAGCAGTCTGAAAACTTTTGTAATTGCAACAGATGATAAAGGATCTAGGGTTTGTTTAATTGGTTTTTAGTATATTTCTGGTAAGTGTTTACTAGGAAAAGCCTTGTTAGGAAAGTCAAATGAGCACTGACATACCTGACACAGCAAACTGCCAGAATTCTATGGCCATTAACTGAAAGAGTAAAAGGAAATAGCTCCTACATATTTATGAGGAAAACGAAACGCCTGTTTGGCTGGCCATAGTCTTTCACGGCCTGTTGCTTTATTTTGTAATTACAGCCTGTCCTTATTGTCTGGTTACCTATAGGGCAGCCAGCCCTTGATGGTCCCTGCAGCCCTCCTGACTGTCCTGGAACAAGGACTACCTGGGGTCACTTTGGCAAAGAAAGTTACCAGCCAATGCCAGGAGCTGGACCAACACATTCTGGAATAAGCCTTGTTCAAACACCAGGCAGGACAACTCTGATCCCAGGCTTCAAATGAAGAAAACAGACCACTAACACAAATTTTTAATAAGCTAAGGAGGTCTTTGTTTCTATTTCTTCTGGAGTAGTTGTCTCTGATGAAAAGGTACAGAACCCCAGTCATGTTGATACATTTATCTCAAGCAATGTTTTTTACAGGCTATCAAAGATTATCAAATAAACACACAACCTGGACATTGATTCAGTGATTTAGGAATGCAGTAGCCCTTTTCTTCCACTACATGGAAGAGCTCTCAAGAGAAATGAAAAATTGAACTGTATCTTCAGCCCACTTGAGCTAAGGCCCAAAAATAGTAAGCCTTGTAAGAGAGGCTTTTGAACACAGGTTTTTAATACTTCAGAATCTGTCAAGGTCAAGTTTGAAGTCTTGATTTCGCTCTGAGGTTTGACTTATCATTCTACAACATTTCTAAGTAGAAGCAGCCGTTCTGCAGACTTCCAAAGGAAAAGGATGCTGTGGGCCATGATGATCCCTTCCCTTACCATTTCCACAGAGTTTAAAATACGTTGATCTTGACAACTGAAGGCTTGGAGACTGAGGTCTGGCACTGGGCTCTTGGGCAGAGGCTGTGCAAGGGGTTCTCTCTCTAATACCAGCTGGACTGACTGACTCTCCCCTCTGCATCAAGTGCTCACACTGATCATGTCCACCCTGAAGTTAGTAAGGATGGATTAAAGGTAAATTTTTGATCTTAGACTGCAGTTTAGCTAAAATATTTAGCTTTGTTGGTTTTGAGTTTTGTGCTTCTGAATGGTCAGATCTCTGTGCACACACTTTTAATTTATTGTGCTACGAAAACCACACCTGAGTTACATTTATTTGTATCTAAATCTAAAAAAGTAACATGAAATAAGAGGAAGTGATTAAATACAGCCACTCTGTTTTTCACTGGAAAATATGTGCTATCACTAATGGGGTAGAACTGTGGCATCACCTGCTGTAAACATATTAATTGTGGTAAAAAAAAGATACGATTTTTATCTGCTCTCATCACTTCTGACAAGAGGTGTGAGGAGCTGTGCAAGTGACTTTGTTGGGGATCACTCAAAATCAAGGACTGTGGTTCTACAGGGAATGAGTGAGCTGGGGAGATGGCAGCCTGGGCAGGTGTCCCCCAGCAGCAGCTGGAGGCTGCAACACAAGTTCTTTGGCACCTAATTCTTAGCCCAGGAGCTACAGAATTCCTGAAAGGTCTAGCAGAAGTTTGGGTATTTCACAGGCTCTTTTACCTATTTCATAGATTTACATGGTTTATGTTTCTCCATAATAGTAATGGATGACAAAGCAGACTCTAAGCTGTCTTTCAAAACTGCTTTGATTTTGATTGCCTAAAAAACTTACTGGGTATGGAGATCAAGGGTTTTCAGTTCTTGGCCTTATGAACAGCTTTTACAGAAACAGAAACAAGTAAGTGAAGATTATTCAGGTTTCTTTCTTCCCTCATTCAAATTCTGAAATTAAGCCCATAGTTCTATTTCTGTCTGCATTTTCTTTTCTCTCTTCCTCTTTAAATGTAGTAGTAAAAATGGAATATTGGTTCAATTTAAGCAACTTAATTGTTAATTGTCTATTATTTGTACTTTTTATTATGAAGATAGTATCAAATATTCTTAAATGGTAAGAGGTTTATATCCACCATTGTTTTTCTTTCTGAAAAGCTGCTCTAAATTCAGCTAGCAATGTTTTTTGTATTGTATTGCTTCCTATTTGGCTGCATTATGTCTAGAAGGGTCAAAATACATACCTTTGATTTATGTGGCAATGTAAAGAACAGCTACAAATGCCATGAGGCAGAGAGTTTCAGTCTGTCCTATTGCTAAGTGTTTCTCTGTGAAAAATGACTCCTTGTTCTTTGGATCACAGAGATTGTACAATTACAATTTTAATCAATCCAACACCAGATTCATTGGTTCTTACTGTGCAGAGCACATAGTCACAGTCCAATAAATCTGCTTCTGATGTGCAGATCCAGACTCCTGGAGCCTCTAGAGACTGTGTACAAATGACAGGGATGTCTGCCTTGCCTGTGGATTTGCATGGTGTCAGGTGGAAGGAAGGTGTGCTGATACTGCTCTGACTTCTAATGTGGCATTTTATGGCTTGCATTTGAATGATTAGAAATGAGGTGCTTGACCTGGTGGGTGCAGGGGGTGTTACTTATTCCTTTCTCTAGTTTTTTTCTTTCTCAAAGTGACATTTTCATGCTCTTGGATTCTTTTGTAGTGGTTTAGCTCTGGGTGAATAAGATCTTCATTTTCCAAGGGCTGAAAAAGCATTGCAGTAACAATTAAATAGGTTATGTATCAGGGAAAAGTTTTTCACCCAGAGGGTGGTTGGGCACTGAACAGGCTCCCCAGGGCAGTGGGCACAGCCCCAAGCCTGGCTGAGCTCAAGAACCATTTGGACAATGCTCTCAGGCACATGGGGGGATGGTTGGGGTGTCCTGTGCAGGGCCAGGAGCTGGGCTCAGTGAGCTGATGGGTCTCTCCTAACTCAGCTTAGTCTGTGATTCTGTGGTTCTAAAAGCCTGTCTGACAGGGTTCTTTTGGGAAAAGCACTGAATTGTCAAATCCTGGGAAGTGAAGCAAGTGGTGGATGGGCTAAGGCACATTTGGCTGAAAGCAGCAGGAGTGGGGAGGGCAGAGCTTTCCCAGCGTTCCCCGTGACACACAGAAATGTTTGTGAGTTGTGCATCACCACAAAAACTGCCAAAGACAATGAACCATTTTTCCTAAAAAGCAATTTTAGATCTGAGGAACACGAAGTCAGCAAGGAGGGATACGTCCTGGGAAACCTCTCTGGAGAATTTGACAAGCTTTAAACTTCTGAGACGTTCCAAACGTGATCCATACAAGTTTGCTAACAACTGCTACCTAGACTCCTGGGACATTTTGTCTTTACTGAACGTGGTTAGCACCAGTCCTGCTGATGGGTTTGCACTACAGCATGCCAGGACTGAGAGACAATAAAGATGCTCCAACATGCAGGAGACAGCTATCAGGGGGGCAGCTCTGGGCTGCTGTATGCAGATTTATGGGCTGGCACAGCACCTGGGGGCACACAGCGTCTGTGCTGGGCTGGCAGCACCTGCCTGAGCTGAGAGGGAGGGAATGGCAAGAGAAGATAAACAGGCAGTAACCTGCTGGTGAAGGAAAGGGCAGATAAGAGCAGAAAACTGAAGTATATGATGGGTGACAAGACAGATAACAGTGCTGAATAGGAAAGCCAAGGATCCTGTGGAAGGAAATATGAGCAGGATGTGAAGGAAGCAGGAACAGAAAGTGCTGCAAAGGAGAGGGCGTGGGCTGGACTGCGGGGCTGTGGGATGTGCAGGGTGAGCAGGAGCCAGGCCATGGGAATGAGGAGGAGAAAGGGATACAAGGAAATAGGTCAGGACATTCCTAGCATTTCCTTAGGTGCAGCTATGGGGTTTTAAGCCACAAAATTCTTCTCATGCAACCTGGGTTCTTATGGATTCAATGCCCAAATGTCTTCTGACTGTCCTTTTAATATTTAATTTTTTACTGATTGAGGAGGTAAGAAATTACTTAGAAGTTACTGCAAAAAATATAGACTGAAAAAGGCATCTAGAAAATCCAGAAATATTGAACATTTATCTGTCTTTTAGAATGTTTGTTATTTTAAAATAAACTAGCAAACAAGAAGCCATAAATTATGATTAACAACATGTGAAGTTTTGTTAACATCTTTTTTGATAACTTTAGAGGTGCTACAGTAAAAGTGAATGAAAAATAAGTAATTTTGAAGATATTTTTGGTAGGTATTTTCTGTTCATTTATGGATCTTTTTCAGGGTAATACTGCAAATGTTATTTGTGAAGGCTTTGCTTTGTAACAACAGATGACATGATAATGATAAAGAATATAAAAAATTGGGCTTTTGCTTAAGGAAATATTTTTGTATACACAGGGATCATGTACACACAATTTGGGATTAAGGATCTCTCTTTTGTTTGTATGGCAATCTACAGAACTTCACTTTGGAAAATGATGTTGTGCTTATGTCCAAACATTGCCTTCCACAGTTTGTGCAGAGATTTGTGACTTCTGTTTAGGACCAGCAGCTTTCTTTGGTGCTCGTCTATTGGTGGAATGTTTCCAAAATATTTTTTGTTGTTCGCAGTAAATACAAAATATTTTCACAGCTCTGCTCTTGCCATGTTTACATTCATAAATTTTTCTGCAAATCTGGGAGTGGTGGTAGACAGCACATATTGGCTGGTCCTTGAGAGAACATAAAGAAGTATTTAGACCCCGAGGGAACAGACCCAATATTAATCTGAAGTTGCATTTCACTTTGCAGTTTGCTTTCCAGCCTACATTCTCTGCTCCTGTGCACTGCTGATATTCTGTCTGCTGGCATAGACTGCTGGACATAGTCCAGGGAAACAAAGCCTCCAAATAAGAAAGAAAGGTTTTAGCATCAGGATGATTTATTTTGAGGGACCTTTCATATGCTCTATCAAAAAGGAGGCAGGATTAGTTACTAAATAAATTGTTTATGACTGTGCTGCATAATAAATGTCTTTTTCCTCTTACTCGTCCTACTTATGCCTCAGTGTAACCTGGTCATGTTATCACTGAGCAACATTTTCCAAAGATCTAAGTCTTGTCAAGCAGCCAGGCTCAAGCAGGAGAGAAGCAAACCCTTGCCAGAAAGAGAGGGGAAGGAGACACTGAGAGCCAGGGATTCCAGCCTCAAAATTGAGTCATACCTCTGAGTGAGGCAACCCAGTTTCTTTGGGACATGGAGGTGACACAACTTGCCTGTGATGCTATAAGGATTAGGTGGTGCTGGACACAGGGAGAACCACGAGAGCTGAGAAGTCAGACTTTAGGTTATACCCCAGGAGCCCAGTGCAGAAGGGTTTCCAGCGCTCTTAAGGATTTCTGGAATGAAATTCTTCCCTGTACCTATGCAGTTGCTTTCTTCCAGACAAACGTTATCAGTAATGTAATCTGCCTATCTTCTTAGAAGCTTTAGAACACAAACATCTTTTTCAGGCCTGAAAAACTATTTCATGATTTATTTCATATTCCAAATGCAAAATGGCAAGGGAGACTAGCATTGTTTTCTGACAGATTGTCAAGCCTGAGGCTAGTGTGCATGTCTGGCTGTACTGAATTCAAAATTGGTATTTTTTAGAGGAGGATGGCAGACTGAATTCCTACTAGACTGGTTTCTTTTTAGAAATGTTCTGTTCTCCTGTGTTGTGATTCAGATTGTCTTTTCCTTCCTAACAGGTGGTGACAAGTCCTTGGGGTGACCTTAGCTTAGAATTCCAGGAAAGTCATGTAGATAACATGGCACGCAAAAATTCACAGAAGCATGTTCAGCTTTTCTGTACAGTTATGTTTCTATGTGTGCTGCTCTCAAATTTCAAATACCCATTTCTCCTTGTAAACTGTCAAGAAGGACAAGGCAGGGTAACCTGCTCTGAGCAAATTCAGTGCCCAAGCTTCACTCCTGGGAAGTGTGAGGCCATGCAGATGGTTTGAGCAGGAAGTGCTTTAGGACTGTGAGGGTTCTGAAAAAAGGGGCCCTTGCTGTTAGATGCACCAAGCTCCCAAGTGCTGGGAGGACATTGCAGCTGTCAAAGGGAATTCCATTGTGCCAAAGTTGGTGCAGATTTCTGTCAATAAGGACAGAACAAGGTTTTCTAGCAAATAATACATGTGTTTTGATATTACATCACATTTTGGTGTCTTCATTAAAGTTTGGGTTATTTGATTGAAGTAACTTAATTTCTCTCCTTTCCTCATTATGATAGCATCGTTTTTTGTTTTTCCAGTCGTTTTTTTTAAGAGGAGTAAGAACACCATTCATGACAATTCTTTCACTTTGCCTTTTCTCTTAATGGAATTAATAATACTCCAAATGATGTACTGGGCTGTGGTTCAATAGGCTGGGGCAGGGAGAGTGCTAAAAATGAGAAAGGCACTAATATAGCTGGGTTGTCATACCACTTTTCACAAGGGTGCAGATGGTACCAGTGAAAAGAATTTCCTCTGCAGACTTTAGCATCTGAAGGCACACAGGTGCACCTTGGCAGCCAGTCCATTAGTTTTTAGCTACTTTGGCCATGCCTGATTTACAGTGCCAGTCCAGAAAATAACAGAGGAGAGGAGCTGAAGCAGTGTGGGTGAATTTACTATATTGAACACAGTCGTCTGTGATGGCTTCTGGTAGACCAGGCTAAAACAAAACTTCAGGAGGCAAAATACCACATGAAACATTTGGGGCATGAATCCATGCTCCTTGATTTCAGTTATTAGCTGGATCAATAATTTTCCTTTGTTTTTCCTCTCCATCCTCCTCTTATGTAACTGTCCCTCTCTGCTCAATAGCTGACATAATACCTTTATTCCTCTTATTTTGTTTGCATTAAAAAATGCAGTGCCTGGGACATGACAACACGTGCTTTTGACCTTGCAGTGCTGACCTTATCAGTAGAGTGTTTCATAACCTCTCCCACTGAAGAAGATAAGGTTGACTAAACTGGATCTGTCTCCAGCCATCGGGCATTCATCCACAATGCTAAAGCCAATTTCAATGAGGTCACTTTTTCACACAGTGAAACCATAATAGTTTTTGTCTCCTACTGTCTGATTTATTCTGCTGGCAAGGACTGCTGGTTTCCCTGAAACTGAGGAGGGAGTTTTTATTTTTTTAATTTTTTTTTTCTCTAGACAGGAGAGCAATATTTATTTTTAAAAGCATAAGCTTTTATATATAATACTTTACCACATCTCAGTTGTGAAATTACTTCACAATTTTCCTTTTGATCTGCCTGCATTTTATGCTCCTGCAGGATTTGCATTGTGAACTGTACCCTGTTGCTATACATACAATGCAAAGTATTTAAATACTTTCCTACTTTATGGAGATAATTATAAGCTCTATTTCTTGAACAATGAAAGCAAGACAAATGCCTAAGTCTTCCCATTTCAATTGTAATAAAGCAGATGTAAAATGAGTTCCAAGGGATTAAATACCCTGGATGTACTTTGAATTGTCCCATTAAACACCTTGTCCCAGAGAGCATTGTAATTACCATGTCTATTTGATAGTTTCTCATTAATTACACTGCCACTAATTCTTAGTATCTTATGCATGCTCTTCCTTTCTTAAAATTCTCAGAATGAACTAAAAGGTAAAGAATAGAAGGATGTGTGTACACTAGAGGAGTTATTTGGGTCATATTCACGCTGAGGTTAAAATGGGAGTGCAGCCTGGGTGCCCAGGTGACAGTGGGTAGGGGAATTGTATGTCTGGGAAGTGTTTCTGCAGTCTCAGACAATGACCTGGCACTATGACTGTGCTGCATAAATCAGCCATGGGTGCTGAGCAATGGACTGGGGGATGAGGAACCAAGCAGTGATTAGGCTCGTGTGGGTGCTGTTCAAATATCTGCTTACACACTGATGAAGATGGAGGCACCCAGAGGTGTAATTATTGTCCTTGAAGGTACAATTGCAAATACACAGCTGAGCAAGAATGATCCATTATTTCATGTCAGATTAAAAACATCAGTTTTTCCTTATCAAATGGCAACTGTGCTTCTTAGAATGTTAGACTGTGGATACCTACTTAGGCTTGGCACAATCAGCCTCTTTTCAGAATAACCTCTTGCATCTTTTCATTATGGTCATCCACAGTCATGCACACAAACTCACCCCAAGCAATCATCCCGTGTCAAGAGAACTACATCTCACAAGCCTGTGAACCTTGGGTAAAGTATGCCCATAGGGTTAATATGAAATTAAAATATAATTCCAGTTTATTTATTGAATTGATGTAATGGAATAAGGTTGGGAAAAGAGAGACTATTACTTTTTCTTTGGCCAACAGATAGCAGTAGAACAGACAAGATTACATACATGCCATCAAAGGTACACAAGAATGCTGTAAAATTTATTTCTTTTACGTGATTACTATACTTCTCTAATGAAGATAGGTTTTTAACATATTCCAGTTGAATGAATTTAACTGTTGTCCCACAATAATCTTCTCACTTCCATGAACCCATTGTTGGTTGATAAAGGAGGGAGATGTATTGGTGTGAAGTGGTAAAATGATTAATTTCTTGCTTATGGTCAAAACCTTTCTGCAGATACCATCTCAGTCTAGAAAAGGAATGATGCCATTAGTTCTGATGTCAAGCTAGCTTCCTTGGCTGACTTCTAGTGCAAATCATCATGACCTGTGGATTCATGACTCCTCCTGAGCCTTCTCCTAGTGGGGGAGTCTCAAATGCAGCCAGCAGCAAGTCAGCCTTTCTTCTGTCATTCGGGAGGAATGGGATTCCAAAGCTGCCACAAAGAAAGGGAGGACACATCTTACTAAACCACAGAATGGTGTGGAAAGTGTTGAAATGCCTCACTGACAAACATAGCAAGGAACACAGCAACCTTCAAAACATTGATGGTGAGGCTTGCAGTGATAATTGTGAAATGGCACAGATCTCCATTAGCTTTCAGTTGAGGAATTTTTTTTCAGGATATTCTATTTCTGCTGTCATGTCTGGATTTCCATAGTCGGGCTGGTATGTGGTGCTGTAGTAGCATCTGTCTTTAGGGCACAAATGTTCCTAGATTTATAATGGCACTGGTTTAGAGCCATGGTAGAATTTTTCTTGTGTTGCAGAAAAACACAAGAAAGGTACCTCAGTCTTTCATCACTGTGTTATAACTTTCTCTAGGGTAGTATTTCTAGCATTGCAATTTTAAACTACAGCTCTTTCTTTAAGAGATACCTCCGAGCAGGGGTTCCCATTATTTTAAGCATTATGTTATGCCTCCAGAGGAGAATTCCTGAACCAAACCATAAACTTATCCCCTTTCCTTCTTTTCTTTTCCAAAATAAGAGCTTTTTCCTGAGTTACTCTGACAGTACACTTACATAATCCAGCTACCAGCACAAGATTCCCAGCTCTCTCTTTAGAGACATGCTTATATCAAAGAACACTCACAACTGGTAGGACCAGCAGCCATATATAACAAATATGTATGAAAATTATTGCATCTGTCTGTGTTTCCTCCTCTCAGACATTTAATATCCACGTGAATATTTCTCCCTCTTCCCTTTCTGAGGGGCTTCATTGCCATATGTTCTTCCTGTATTAATTACTTCTGTCCACTTGATAACTGCATTAGAGGGGGAAATCATGCAAATAAATAGCCAGTCATGATAGAGCAGAGTTAGTACATAAACCAGATAAATGAATAGTGAATGTGTTTTCAGTCACAGCAAGCAGTAGTTTTGGACTAGCACATTTTGCCATTTTTCCTTGTAGTGTTTGGTGTTCCAGCACTTGGGCAGGCCTGACAAATATGACAGCAAAGCAAGATTTGTGAAGGGGATAACAAGTAATTACACTGCATAAATTCAGCAGCAACAATGCACTCTTTGTTTCCATGTTTGAAATGCTGTCTCGGATCTTAGATGTATCTAAGAACACAACTACCAAGACAGATGTTAATACAGAACAAACACTGGTAACTGCAGAGTACAAATCTGGTATTGGTGTTGAGATTTACTGTGCTTTTTAAAAAAAATTTTAGTGAACAAAAGGCTTTTCACTCAAATAGAACGTGTTTCTGAATTTTAGCTAAACTCTCTGTAGACTAGATTTTTCAGGGCATGTGAACATGATGACTTTCCAGGCTTAATGATTTCTGAGCCCCAGAAAGCCCTAATGTTCTGCATTTAGCAGGGTGAACTGAATGCTGCCCTGCTTTTATTCCTATTTAACTGCTATTGTTAGATATGCTCAACAGAGTTGGGCATTAAGATAAGGTTGGATTAAAAAAATCCTAGGAATTTAAAAATAACAATCAGGTACAATTTTTGCTGTTGTCTGGGCTCGGTCTGTTCAGTTCTTTCAGAGGAGATGTATTAGAACAGCTCAGACTGACCTGTACATTAACAAGTCTCTTTCTGAATAAGTCAGGCTGTGCTTGGAGAAGGTTCTTTCAGCCCTGCCTGCAGGTTGTGGTGCTGCAGCCACCTTTGTGGGCTTGTTTAGAAATCACTTCTGGTGAATCAGGCACTGCTGGCATCCAGAGCACTGATGTTACAACACAGAGCTCTGCTAGAACAGGCTGCATCACAGCTGCTTTTTGCAATAAAATACATATATATACCCCCAGAGGTATCTGGGACAGTTTAGGTTGAGGGAGTTGATGAGGTGCAGAAGTCTTTCAGCTTTACAGATTGCATTAGGCCTACAGCTATCTGTTCTTTTCCAAAGAAGACTCCTTCTCTAAGTAATTCTCTTTTTGGATAAGAGTGGTTAAATTATCAGGATGGTGTACAGGAAATTTGGCATGTGACATCTGCTAGAAAATAACAGTGGGCATTAACTGTCTGGTTCAAGAGAGTTCAGTTTTTGAATCTGAAAGTTAAATAAAGTGAAGTCTTTCAGCTGATATGGGGAAGTTAGAACCAGGGAGCATGGATCCTCAAAACTGCCCAGAAATTTGCTGTCAGCATTATTTGCCTTGTAGTTGCTTTCTTCAAAAAATGACCATGTTTTCCAGAAGCATGTTAGAGTACAGCTAGTCAGTAAACACAGAACTGTGCTATTTCTGGTGAGAGAAAAAGGATGCAGCAGGACACAAGGTAAGGCACCTGTTGGAGGAGCTGCTTTGGAGCATTTTCCATCACAGAAGGAAGAGAAAGAAAGGGGCCTCTGAGACCAAAGATCAGGTCCAGATTCTCTTTATCTAATTCATGCTACAGCTGGCACCACACCAGGGCTGTAAAATGAAAATATCAGCTCCACTGATATTAACTGGAATCCATTATATGATACTGTCTCAAGAGTTTCACTTCTCCTATGAAAGGTTCTTGCCCCTTCCTTTAGAACCTGGCCACAAAACCAGTCTGTGAGCCCTGTGGCATGGCCAGCATGGATGAAAGGTTCCAGGGTTTCAGTCTCACCTCCATGGAGTTTACAAGTGAGTTTGTGCATGAGTTATCAGGTAACGCCACTGTCAGAAATGTTTTACTCAGGATTTAATTTATTGTGTACAGAGAGTATGTGTATGTATGCTATACAAAATGTTGGTATGGAATATACTACAGATGTGAACTTAAAAAAAATTGGAGAAGAGTCACCATAAGTCGTTGTTGGTTCTGTTTTTTTTCATTACCTAAGCAGATATTTTTTATAAGAGAAGAGGCCATCTGCTAGAAAAAGAATATTCCTGAATTGCAAAAAGTCTCACTGCTCAGAAAAACCTGAACTTTTTCAAATGAGTGTATATTTTGTTTCCCTAAACCCATACAGCTAAAAAACCTGGACAGCTACTTCCAGGGAAAAACATTATACTCCTCAGAAAATAAAAATTATTCCAGTAAATGTGACCAGTATAACCAAACACTATAGACACATAGAGGCACAAGGTTAACAAAACATAGATATTATCTGATTTAATTTTCCAAGTTTTATTCATTTAATTCTGGTCTTCAGTTTGAGGGTATTGGTTGCTGGAAATGCATAGATTTTTCTATTTCCCTTACACTTCATCAATTTCCCTTGATTTTTTTTGGTGTAATTATCTACTAGATTACACTTTAAACCTATATTTATATTGAGTATTTAAGAAGATGAGTTTATCCACTCTGGTCTGTAAATTTGGATTGGTTTTTCTGAGCTGTGTACCAGCAGCACCTATTAGTCACAGGATATTCATGTTTTTGCTGGTTACGGTAGGAACAGGATGACCAGCCTTTTCCCCACCACCCTTTATATCAGATCAAATGCTTGCCTGCAGCAGCAGCAGCAGCAATTTGATAATGGTCTTCATGAAACTACTACAGACTCATTACTCTGGCCAAATTGCTTTGTATGGTGTAATGTGCTGGGCTGGAGTCTAAGGGGACATGAACCCCAAACAGTGCTTAATACAGAGCATTAAATATTTAGAGCCTGATACATGAGTTTTAAAATGCTTACAAAGGTTACATTTTATCCAAAAAGAGAGAGAAAAAATGCTGTTCCCATTAAGTCAGTGATTTAATAGAGTTTTCAGTACAATGCATTTACTCCATGATAATCAATTGCCTCCGGCAAATTAAAATATAAATTAGGTTGTCTGGGAGAAAAGGAAGCTCTAAATCAGTTCGTTCTGGCTGGACATAAATACAAATTTTACAGTTATGGTTTCCTAATGTCAAAACCAACACATCATGACAGAAAGATATTTTTAGCTGCTTTGATTCTTAATGCATCAACTGTATTGATTGCATCTTTGTCAAAGTTGGGATTATCAAAATATATCTATAACCTTTCAAATGTTCCTGCATTTCTTCATTATATACGTCAGGTATGCATGAATGATTTGAGCAGGAAGCATTGTATTTCTACTCAGCAAAATACTCAGAAAAATCAGGAGACTTTTTTGACTTTCCTTTTCCTAGTGACCAAACATATTGAATTGGAAATTTCATTCCTATTCAGAACTAGAGATGGTAACTATATTCAAATGAAATACTGCACCTTAAAAATGAGCTGCTAATACCATTGTACACTGTCCTAATTAATACTGCATCATACTGAGTAATATTGAAATACATGGCGGGGAGAAAGGGTGATTTATTCTGGGAGCTGTTTGGGTACTGCTGGATACACCAATATCACAGTTGTATTTTTGTGTAGTTTCTCTGCCAGTGACAGCTAGGAGGAAACATGCTGAAAATACTTTGAGGGGGCATAAATACATGTCAGAGTTGTGGTTGGTGTGTTATCCCCCTTCTCTCATTGCTTTGTCTGTAGGGTCAGAAGCAAGCCTGTCTGGATGGAGGAGTGGTATTTGGGGTAACGTGGCTTTGCACTACCCCTTGGCTCTAGGTGAGATTGTGAACCCTAAATAATTTTGCTGCACTTGTAGCCTTTCAGTCATCTTTCATTGCTTTTATCTGCAAAATGCTAGAAATCCACATGAGGTGTGATACAGGGCTAAGAACAGAGAGATCATTAAATCCTGATGATTGTCTAAGTAAATTGAAAATAGCTGCTGTGTGGGCAAACCAGCTTGGGGAGGAAAGATCATTTGATACCCTCCAGGGGAAGTGCAAGGTTCAGGCGCAGTAACTGGGTCACCCGTGGTCAGTTCTCCTTCCTCAGTAAAGGACATTTGGAAACTCCAGGGGTTTACTGTACAACACCATGATCACATGTGCCTGGAAAGGTGAACTAGAGTCTTCAGACTGCTGATGGTTGGAGCTGCTGGAAATGTGCTCAAGTTCAGCAACACCTTGGGGACAGCCTGGTCCTTGCAGCAAAAGCTTTGGGCTGTGCTTCTCCCGTCCTGGGGGTGCCACAATTGAACACAGTGCTGCAGAATGTCCAGATTGTGCTGCAGAATGTCCAGATTGTGCTGCAGAATGCCCAAACTGTGCTGCAGAATGCCCAGATTGTGCTGCAGAATGCCCAAACTGTGCTGCAGAATGTCCAGATTGTGCTGCAGAATGTCCAGGTTGTGCTGCAGAATGCCCAAACTGTGCTGCAGAATGTCCAGATTGTGCTGCAGAATGCCCAAATCCTGCACAGCGCTGCATAATGCCCAAACTGTGCTGCAGAATGCCCAAATCCTGCACAGCGCTGCATAATGCCCAAACTGTGCTGCAGAATGTCCAGATTGTGCTGCAGAATGCCCAAACTGTGCTGCAGAATGCCCAAATCCTGCACAGCGCTGCAGAATGCCCAGACTGTGCTGCAGAATGCCCGGATTGTGCTGCAGAATGCCCAGATTGTGCTGCAGAATGTCCAGATTGTGCTGCAGAATGCCCAGACTGTGCTGCAGAATGCCCGGATTGTGCTGCAGAATGCCCAGACTGTGCTGCAGAATGCCCGGATTGTGCTGCAGAATGCCCAAATCCTGCACAGCGCTGCAGAATGCCCAGATCCCCACGGGGCCTTTGGGAGCAGCAGCAGCTCGTGCCCTGCCTTGGGTCCAGGGACAGCCTGGCTGTTCCTGTGTCACAGAAAGCAGGACAGCAAATGTTCACACCTGGCCTTACCTTGCTGTCCTTGTGAGCCTCATATTCTGGGCTTTGTGTGCAATTTTAGCCTTACATCCACAGCAAAATTTAATTGCTTTTGCAATTGATTTTGTAGGATGGTTCTCCTCCCATCTTGTGCTTGGCTACAATAGGAAGAAGATATGTTTTTTATACCTTTTTGAAATGTATGGCCATTTTAAAAAGGACTTTTTTTTTTTTTACTGTGCTATGTGGCTTCGTGTTTTTGAAGACAATAAATTATGGCTAGGGGTGAAAAAAATCAATTTTGCAGATTTGTTAATGTAACAAAGATCCCTTGTATTCTACAGGAAGAATTGATTTTTGAAATCAGAGTTAGATATTTTAAGCTTGCACTCCTGAGGCTTGTAAACCCTTGAGTTATTTAATTTTTTAGGTATGAATGTTTTGTTGGTAGTTTCTTAGATCATAAATAAAATCAAAATCATGTGGCAGGAGGCAAAGGTTTTTCTTATGAAAAATACTTTCTTTCTGACATCCAATACAGCACAACTGAGTGAGTCTTGAAAAGAAATTCAAACATAAAAGCCCCACCATGAACCAGAGCTGCTTTGTGAGTAATTCTGTGATAGCTTGATTCCATATCAGATGAACTTGAGCTTGTGTCAATGTAGTTCAGAAAGAATTGTGAGTTTGGTTTTATGAGTTGTAGCCCTATGGTCTCCATTCTAGTTTTTCTATGGTATTTACCATTTGATGCAGAACAGGTTTTTAGATCTTTATTCTACTTGACATTAAAATATTATTTTTAGATTTGAATTAAAGCTCTCTTTGCTGACTAAAGGTCTTAACAACATTACACCAAGGCCATATTTTTAATATAGTAATGATTTACGTTGACATCAATATAGACACTGAATTATTGTCAATATTTATTTAGAGTCTAAAAATTATGACAATCTTCCAAAAGCTTTCCACTAAAAAGTTAAAAAATATATTGTTTCCCAGAACAAAAAAAATATTTTTGTTTCTAGTAAATTCTGGGAACTTGACTTCTGTAAACAGAGCTTCTCAGAGGAAACTAGGCTAAGTTGGTCCCAAAATCCAGAGGAGTTCCTCTTGAGCATTCCTGAAGCAGTGAATGAAGAAGATGTAAGTCTGGACTTCAGTCCTGGATTTGGGTACTTGTGGACTCAGTCCTGGATTTGGTTTGTTTTCTGTGTGTGTGTCCTAGCAGATCAGGGTCTGAGAGATGAGACTTGGGAATGAATGCAATAGATACACAAGGCATTGAGAGATTCCATAGTATACAATGGCATATACATTTCCATAGTGTAGGCAGAGTTATTTGATCTTCAAAAGCATCTTATTTATGCATATTAAATGCAGTATTTAAATATGACCAGGAGGCTCATGGCACTGCCAGTCCCCACAGGAGGAAACATTTGTACCACCAGTGGGAATCTGGGAGTGACAAACGCTGCTGTGAGACCAAGTTTGTGCTCTGTCTGTGCCTAAATATACTGGGCAAGAGCTGCTTGGCTGTACTCCTGGCCTTTGGAAGTCCAGGTGAAGCTGTGAGGGTGCTGCCCCACCCTGCTGTGCCCCCCAGGCTGGGGGAAGGGGGTCCCATTTTTGATGCCTTGCTGCAGCAGAGCACTGCTCTGAGATGAGTGATGTGTTTGGGGTGGGGTGGTGCTCCTCTGTCCCAAAGAGGAGCTGAGGCTGAGCCTGCTGGGGCCATTGACTTGCCTGCTCCTGGCAGGGCACTCACTGGGTCCCTTCTGGTGTCACCTAATGGCACACACCTCCTGAATCTCCCCAAATGGAGTGTGAACCGTCAGAGGAGTGGAGCTTTCACTGTTGGTCTGGTTCCCACATGAGAAAGTAAGTGGTGATTTCTGTTCTAAAAAAACTCTGCTGTCCTCTTGAGACAGCAACTGAAAGGTCAACTTCATATAGGCAGAAATATTTCTGTTGTAAAGGATTTTTTTATGTCTTGTGTGCTGGTGAGCAGCGCTGTGGGAAAGCAGCACAGGCAGAGACAGGCAAAAAGTGCTCCCAGTTTCCTTTTTTCTGGAAGAACTCTGGAGAGAGAAGCATTTGTCATGGGGGCAGGGCATGGCTGTCTTGAGGAGAGATGCTTTGGGATTGCAACCTCAAAACTTCACCTGCCCCTATTTCCTGGTGTTGATTAGGCACCCCCAGTATCAGGAGTGTACCCAGGGTGGAAATCTGAGCGCTGAGAGCTGTCTGGGGTGGCAACAGAAAACTGGGCTGGAGAGGATGAAGCTGTGTTGTTTCCCAAACCCTGCATGCTGGCACTGGTCAGTGCTGCCTCGTGCCATGGGAACAATTATGTAGGCTCATGTTGAGTGCAGGGGTGGTGGAGTTAATCAGCAAGTGTTGTTAGCACTTGATTGGGTTAGTGCAAGTGAGCAGTGGTGCTTCTTATGAATACACTTAGCTTGGATTTGCATCTCTAAATGCCAAATTCAATAGATACCTTTTCTATAAGCTGAATAATAGTGCCCTTGGCCATGCTAACCGATTCCTGTCTCTGCCTGTAAGTTTAGGTTTTGTTGACTGCCTCTACTAATGGTGTATTTTTGGCCTTGCTGCCTTGGGTTTCAGGTGTAACTGATTGTTTCTCTCTCCTTCTAATATATTTGGGGGTACACTTTCCCTCCTGTCTGGAGGAGCAGCTGGACTCAATTCCCCAATCACCAATTAGCAGCAAGACCTTAGCAGATGTGTGTGGTTAGGTTATTTTTTATTTTTATTTTTTTTCTTTCTGGTCCTTCTGAGGATGCTGACTGAGCACTGCTGGTGTGGGGTGGGGCAAAGGGGAAATCTGAATCATATGAATAGAGATGAACGATGGAAGATGAGACCCATCCTTTAATTCTGTGTTACTGTGGTAACATCTCACAAGTATTTTATATTCTGATTCTAAAGGATACATTATGAATAAGAAAAAATCTGTTAGATGCTGATCTTCCATGGCTATGCCCTTAACTATACAGAAATGAAATAGTGACTGATTCTTCCAGAGCAGTTCAGTGGTCTAAAATGTGTTCCTTCCTGTGCCCACAAAAACAGCTGTACCAGTGGAAAATGTTTATCCTCAAGGGGCTGCAACCTGGAGATTTGTCTGCTAGCATCTCTTAGAGGGATTATTTTGAAGCAGTAACCCTCAGCTTCACATGGCAGACAAGAATGCACTTGATTTTGAGGGGATAGGTGAATACACAAGCGTGCCCTCACTGCAGAGTTGACTGGAATGCTTTCCCCAGCTTGGCTCTTAACTCTATAGAGATTTTTTCCTTTAATAGTGACATTTTTAGTTCTTTGCTGACTAAAGCAGGAGTTAACAGAGCTTTTCAACTGTGAACATGAGAGCTCTGCAGAGGCTTTTTCCCAAGTGTGCTTTTCTCATTTGAGCAAGTGTCCAGAGGAATTGCTTTTACTGAAGGAAATGTTAACAACAAAAGGTACACAGTTGTGAAGCCCCAGGCCTTTGAGATGTGCACTTGTGATTCCTTGAAAATGAGCCATATGCTGAGAACATGTGAATCTGTGAGCACTTCATATGGATTTTTGCTACTGGACACTTGCTATACATCATTTGGAAATGCATGCAGGAATTTTTAAGAAGTTTCTTTTCGGTGGTGTGGGCTTGTTTGTTTGTTTTTTAAGAGCTTGTTCAGGTCTTATTTTTCTCCTTCAAAAGTTTATCCTGTGTGACTTGCAGGAATCAATTGCAAGTATATGAAGCAAATTGTTGTTTGTATAGGTGTCTGGAGATCTGCAGAAGAATTTCTCACCATGGATTTGGTTTGTTGCCTGTACAATGATATATTGCCTTTTCAGCTGCACTGGTCTTTTGCTTGACATCTTTCAAGCATGTTTCATTTGCATCAGTGAGCGTGAGAATATCTATCTGTGGGACAGGGAAACTAATAGACTTCATTAGAAATACTAAACTCAGTGGTGCCCTTTCTAATTGTTTTAGTTATTTCATTGCCTTTTTTTACTCCAGTCATTTAATGCTCCTGTGATTTTATTCTTTTTTTAAAGTATTTTTAAAAAAAAAATTGGAAGCATGGACTATACTTTATGGACTATATTTAGGGACTCCTAGTTGTGTGCTCCATTTGACAGAAGATCTAACATTGCAGCTGATAACTTGGTATCATAGCTTGGTAACTCCAAGATTCTCCAGTGGGAAGGATCCCGAGGCACTGTGTGGAGGATGCCTGCAGCTGGGAATGCGGTGCTTTGTGGGAGCTCTTTAAGAGGAGGAAAACTGATAGCTGTCCTGACCACTGTCCTGGATAGAAGTAAAAATGTTTATAGAATAGCAAAAGTATCTGTTTTCTGCAGATGAAATCCTGACCAGGTTTTCGTGCAATAAATCCAGTAGTTTGTTCTGGGCTGTGATCTCTGTGGTCCTTTGGAGCTGCCCAGGCAGTTTAGTGAGGAGAATCAAAAGCATCTTGCTCTGTTATCTGGCACCTGAAGATAATCTCCATAATCAGAGGATGAGCTGAACACAGGCATCCTCATGGACCTCATTTACAAGCACATGGCACTTCACTGCCTTAGTCTGAGCACAGCTGCAACGTCTGTGCATTTTGTGTGACCTTCCTATTACTGCAGGGCCAGTTTATCTATTGTTTTTCCAGTTAAATTTCATACCTGCCTGGGCTCTTGTTCTGCTAATATGGAGGTAGAAACAAAGTCAATCTTCATGAGATGGGAAGCAGGAAAATGGGAAAATGTGTCACATGATGACAGCATCAAACTAAACACCAGCCCTGATTTTTAAACTCAGCAGAATTTCTTTCAGGCTGGCCTTGTCTCACTCTTTACCTTAACAGGTAAATAAACAAATAAAACTCTGAGAGGCAGGACAGTTGCCCTAAGGAAAGTCACTATTTCTGAGTTTCAGTCAAGACTTCCGTGGGTGTATAAAACTATAACTGTGTAATCACCCTTAGCAGATCATGGTGATGCTGCTGGTTTCTCCAGCATCTGTGCACTGTTTCCTTTTTGTACAAATTGCCAAATGTCTTTGTTCTCTGAGGAAATATATATACTACTCAAGAGAAGATATTAGTGACTTAGGCAAGTATCTTCTTCTATATATTACTCCCACCTAAACAACTATAAGAAGCAAACAGTAGAATAAATTGCCTGTCTGGTTCTATAAATCAAAAATACAATCTTAGTCCAGTGCAACACAAGGCAAATACAATAATAGCAAAATCTATAGCTGTAGAGATGATAAAGTATCAAAGGGATCTGCCCGCTACTGAGGCCCAAGCATAGGATACATTATTTAAATGTACAGTAGGCAGTGAGAGTGATCAATACTTCACAAGCCTCGACTTCTCAAAAGTGGTGAATTGATTTGATCTTAACAGTAGATAGCTGTGGGGGCAGTAATTGGGATTGCTAAAATACATGCCGTGGCCTTTATTCTCTTGTTGCAGTTTTTGCATAGCTGTTTAAACCTGGGGAACTGAACCTGGGAGTGCTTGAATTGGTAACAAATAACCAACTGAACACAAAGCACTGGAGAATCTGGCTGGCCTTTTGCCTTCTCATGAGATTATGGGCATTAAGCTCCCCTGTAATGGTAATGCCATTAATTGCACTTTTGCCAGTGTCAGTGAAAACAAAGAACCCCTGTTGCTGAAGCCTTTGGAACTCAGACCATGCTGGGACTGACCAATTTGGGCAGAACTTGCCCTTGTTAAGCAATCAGGAATGCTTTTTGGGGAACATTTTTCTTTTCCCTGCTCTTCACTTTGTCTACTCAGGTGGTTTTATTAGCATTAAACTGTTGTCTCAGTGTTACTCATCTGTAATATTACCTCTGCTCTGTGGGCTTCAGGAAAACTGTCTTGAAACATCTTGGTATTTTAGGTGACTGATTTTCAGTGCAACAGATTTCAGCTTCTTGAGATGCTACAAATGCTGGAGACTTTTCTTGAAACAAAGAAAAATACTTTGTAATTGCTGAACTGCTTCAGTAGATTTGCCTTGTGACAGTTTAATTAGTAAATGTTCTTAAGGACTTAGTGAATAGTGAGATGCAATTACAAGTCCACTCACAGTTGATGAGAGTTCTGATATCCAAGACCACAAGCTTTAATTTCATTTGCCTTCTAATTTTTAGGATACTTTTTACTTCTTCTTTATAAAGTGATGATGCTAATGATCTCTTTACGTGACAAAAGGTTAATAACATTGTGTCTGTGCTTATGGCTGTTGTATGTTTTTCCTCCAACCAACTTTATTGGTGATCAGTAGCTTTTTACTACAATTCTATAAGTGGTTTTACATAGAAATGACTGTGTGGCTCTAAATACAAACTAGCAGAGCACAAGAAATGGAGTAAAATACTTGGAAAATGTGAAATTGGCACTTGTGGATTTTCCAGTGAGCTGTAATTGAAAGCTACATTTTTCTACCTGTTACTCTTTGGGGTATATTCATATTCTTTACTGCTAATGCCCTGCTAAGCTTCCCTGTGTGATCAGCTGCAGTTTTAGCCTCTTCTTGGCAGTACTCAGCCTCCACACACTTAGAGCAACTTCTGTTGTCTGTAGCTGCTACTATCAGAAGCAGTGAGGGGAGGGGGGAAAAAGCCAAATAAAAACCCAAACACAACCCCAACAGGATAAGTTTGGGTTTCTGCTGTCAAACCCTTAATATTGGTGAATCATGGAAGACTGATCACAGCAGGCTGGACTTTGTAGCTGTGCTGTGCTTGAGTTTTCAAAAGACTGGAAACTCAGTGGGTGTTATGCTTAAGGATCCTATAATGAGAGATAAATGAAGTGAGTAGATTAACTTGAAAAGTATTGGTGATCTTCTAGAAAATTATATGCTAATATGAAAAAGATGCTAATTCACGAATGTGGTGAAACTTGTAATGAAGATGAAATAAGGCTGTTTGAGGGGGAAGAAGATTGTAAGGAAATGGAAAAGGATGTTGGATGGATAGCAGGGAAAAAATATGAGGCCCAAGTATTGCAGGGCTGGAAAAGACCTTTAGGCCCCTCTGACACAGCACTCTTGTTTCTAAAGCAGGATCAAATAACATCCCCTGTGCTATTCCTGTACTCCCTGTACACCTTCTGTGTTGTCTTTTTATACTCTTCATTACTTATTCTGAGGGTTTTTGCCACAATTTAGGAATGCTGCTATTGTTCTCATTCCACATGGACAAAAAGGCAAAGTGTTCTCTGCAGCAGATTTTTATTGCCTCAGTTTTCACTTCTTTATGCTAAATTGTCCATTTTATTGCAGTAGCAGATTGTTTGTGCTGAAATCTTGGGCCTTTTGGTCATAAGTTGTTTTCCAAAGCACATCTCCAGTTTAAAATTACTGTGAGCTCTACCCAGGCTCCCACTGTATTTCCTGACCCTTCCAGATTTGGTAGTTTGAAAACAGAATAATCAAAATCCTTAGTTCATCAGCCAGGCCATTCTGGTACTTGATAGGCCTGACACAAAGGATTCATTGCTACTGACTCCCCTTCAGTGCAGCCTTTCTCTTTGGCAGGAAATTGCAGCATCTTCAGCACAGGCTGGTCGTGTGCACAGCCTGTTGTGCACTGCATAGCTGTTCTGATGCCATAATTCTCTTTTTTTTTTTTTTTTGTGCTTTTATTTGTCAAGATGTAGATAAAGAATTATTGCTGTTTTAGTTTTATAAAGTGTGTTACCTGTCTGCAGGAAGAGATTAGATTAACTTGATGTGTCTTTGTGATAAATCCTGCTTGATATTCTTGGCCTTCATTGTTGTCTTTAATGCAGTGAAACCCAGTCATTATTTGCTCTCCGACTATCCAGTTCTTCCTCTTCCGTAGGCACACTACACTGTCCATTCTTTAACCTTTTTGCACTGTAGTTTAACCTTTTGCACTGTAGCCATCTCTCCTGAGTCCTCACAAATAAACTGTTGATGGCTCTAAGGATTTCACCGACTAGTTCTTTAAATATCCTAGGGGCAAATTCATCCTACCATGTGGGTTTGAGTGTTTGAGAAAACAAACCAACCTGTCTTCCTTCCTAGTGGTTTCATTTATCTCTCTTGCACAAAAAACCAAGTTAGTGATCAGTGCACACAGAAGTAGAAAAGTATGATTCCAAGTCTAAGCAATAGGTGCAACTGTAGATAAAGTGAATTTTTCTTCATGCAAGGCTAAATTTTTGTGGAGGTTGCAGTTGGTGCAAACAATGTACAGAATGAGGTGAAAAGAATAATGTACAAAGGCAGCAAAAAATGTCTTAATTCTTTTATTTTGGGAACTTTCTCTATTCAGATCCTTAAAAACATGAAGATAAGGCCAGTCAGGTGATTGTATGTATAATGCTGTGTCAGTGCCTATTTCAAAGCACTAAACTTTTTTCAGCTATGTCTTGCTGGAGATCAAGAGAAGTGTGAAATAACCTGGCATAAATTTAAGGTGCATGGTGACACCAGCTGGTGGTGAAACACATGTGTGAGTTCAGGTCTTTCCACTGAGGTGGGTGGAGAAAGTCCTGGAAGGGTGTTCAAACCATGTCACTGCAGCAGTGAGATGTAGGAGTTGGGTTCCTTACCAGAACCTGTTGTCTGGTGAACTTCATTTGTGCATTAGTGCTAGACATGGCTGGGAGTTTGAGATCTACAGACTCACAAGCCTGGCAGAAAAGGAGAATCTTCCCTATCATTATTTAAAGCTATGTGCACATTGAAACTCCTGGATTGCACCTTTCTTCCAGCACAAAGGAACAGCAGTACCTTCAATAAAATAGTGTAAGACTGAACACTCTTGGGGCTTCACTTTTGTGGGCTGAGTAATCTCTTGAGGTAGCCAAATACCTTGGGGTTAGTGGTTTATGAGGAATATTAAAAAGGATTGAAATCACATATTTCCTCCTGCAGAGACTTTCTTAGTTGTTGTTTGTGGGAAGGAGTGAACGCTGGCCCTTTTTTGGTTTGGAGTGGAGTTTATTTAGGAGCCTGTGAAACTGGAGCTGCCATTGTTTGATCTGGAATAACACTGACCCATGTACAGACCAGAGAGTGTAAAGCAGGGATGGCATGCACTCTTAAAAGAGCAAGGTATTTAAACAAAAGGAAACAACTCCTCAACTGTGTCTTCATAAAATACTAAGGTTCTGTTAGAAATGTGTTGGTTTTAATGATATATTGTCACCTAATCTGCATTATTCTCTTGAATATTCTCTTGAATATTAGAGCTTTGGCTTTGCTTGTTTATCTTATTTAAGAAAGAAAACATGGCTTTGAAATGTCTTGGTGACTGTCAAGACTTTTCATCTCTGTGTGTTTCTAATGGAATAATTCAGAAACATGCATTATCAAACAGTGTATTAACACCTAAAAAGCAGTCCCTGATGTGCCCTATATGCTTCTGTTTTCTGTACTGCAGGCTTGAAATACGCCAAGCAATTTAATTCTCCCAAGCTGCATTGTTTTGATAGGATTTCAGTATCTGATATTTCCCTGCCTTTAATGGCCATGGGGATTGTCTCTGCTGAAGGGAGCAGCTGAGCTGCCTGTTAAGCAGTTTTCTTGGAAAACAGTTTTCTTGTGAAAGGGAAAGCCTTGCTTGGGTGCATAACTTGTAGGAAGGGCACGATCTTTCAACATAATTCCCTCAAAGGCTCAGTATCCAAAAATTAAATGTTTAATGAAAATGCTTTTTTTTCCCTTCAGCAAGTAGTTGTGTTTAACCTTTTAGCCTGCTTTCCCTCCTCTATTTTTTTCCTTTTGCATTACTGAAAATGTGAGAGATTTGGAATATGCAGCCCAGAAAGTCAGATTATTTTTCTGTTTATAAGAGAGAATACATCAATCAAATTGGCTGCAGTAGTATGTGCTTTTGAGGTGCAAACACAACTGAGGTGATTTGGGAGTCCAGCACGAAAACATAGACAAAAATATTCTGCTTTGAGTTCTGATAACTTTTTAAAAAGTTAAATTAATTCTTGTAGTATTGTGATGGTTGGCTCCTGGTTTGCTTTCTAAGAACAAATGACTCCAAAGCATGTTTGCTCCCAGAAGTTGTTGGCATGACCCCAGTCCATTCTGTGATGTGTCTCTTACTGTTTCATCACTGTCAGTTTTTGGGACATCAGCTGTGACCCTGAAATGGCTCAGCTGACACCACCAAGGTGGGAAGCTATTTCTTGCAAATCACCAAGTGCCAGAGTGGTTGTGCTTTCTAAAAATAGGTTTCAAGGCCAACAAAAAATAATTTAAAACCCCAAACAGCCAAAAACTAAGAACACCTTAAAAAAAAACCCAAGCAACTTTCTGTGAAACAAACCTTTCTTGTACTTCCACCTGAGCTAAAGCACCCTGCAGTTGCTGTCTGAAGCATGGAAAATGACTGGGGTTATGGTGTTGTTGTGTTGTTATGACAAAGCTCTTTTAACTGCAGCCTCTAGCCTCTGGAAATTGTTCAAAACCCAGGGCTTTGCTGTAATCAGTGGAGCTCCCCTGAAGTGTGACTTCAGTGTGGATAAAATTCTTTGATCCTTATCTGCAGATTATTTGGTTTTCTGTGCTTGGAGCTGTTCTTCCTCCTCTCTTGCTGAGTATCCAAAGGAAGTTTGTAACTGCCAGGGAATTCCTTTCAATCTCCTTCATCCACTGTCCCCTTGGAGGTGTTTTGCTCTGCTCACTGGAGCTCTGCTCAGTGTGTTAGGGCTGTGAAAGACTTTCCAACGACTCAAACTGCAGCACACCAGAAAGGTCAAAGTAATGCACTTTGCCACCTGTCAGGGAATGGCACAGGGGGTTAGAATTCTGACAGGTCATTCTCATAAAACAAGGATTTTCACAGCAACATTGGTTCAAACCTGTGGCATGGCATTTTTCCATAAATACCCCTCATCCTCCCAGGTGGTTGGCTGATCTAGGACTATGTCATATTCCTCAGTTTGAAATGAAACCCTAAATATGAAATGCAAGAGCAGCAGTGGCTTTACTATCACTAGCATTCTTGCAAATAGCTGATGGCAAGACAAGATAAATTGAGTCATTTATAGCATGAGATTATCAGCACGCTTAATACAATGCAATGTAAAAGCACTATCAAGAAAAAATACTTGATATGCAAATTATACAAGATAAAGTAGCCATTCATGTAAATCTGTTAAAATTACTGAGGGTATAATATCATCTAGTGAGTGTATCAGGTGTTGGTAGCTGCTGCAGTTGTTATTCTGTCCTGTTCAGGGTTAGACTGAACCAGCCATGGCCATAAGCTGGTTTTGGCCATTTGTTCTGAAGCAGGTAGAAATTTACCCAGTTCTTGTACCAAGTTATACCAGAAGGCTGCACCTACAGTGATCCATAGGCTATCTGCTGCTTCCCTGATAAACTGTTTCATTATGGTGACTTGCATTCCTTGTAATCATTTGCAATGATACAGAAATAGCTGCCTCATTATAAAAAAAAAAAAAAAATCTAGAGATGGTGGCAATCCCAAAGGAACTTGTACAATGAATTAATTTTTTGTAGTGGATTAAAGTGCATGGATTTTAATTAATTCTGGCATTACCTTTTTCATAAAAAGAACCATCACATAATAAATTCATAATTAAGAAGGATTGTGCATGGTGAGAATGACCTTTGTACCTTTACTCCTTTTTATTTAAAGCAGCTGTCTTCAAAAAGGGATTTGGGCCTTGAGTAATCTTAGTAAGAAAATAAGTGGAATGGAAAATGTCATGAATATTTACAAGTACGTTGCCTTTTTGTTGCCATAGTTTGTTTATGGTTTGCTTATAAGCCCTCTTATAGGAGACTATAAATGTGCTTTCTAGTGCTAATATTTTATTCATTAAAGATGCTGTTCAGACCTCAACTGAACAGTTGGGTGTTGTCATCTCCCCATTAAATTCATTATTCAACAAATTTTTCCCTAGAGAAATCAAACTTTTGTGGCTTTTCTTCAATCTTTTCACCCTCTTCAATGCTCTCCACGCTTAAAGCATCCTCTACACCAGTCACCCCAGGGAGCCTGATGAAGAAAAATAACTTAAATGAGGTGTTACCTGTCCCTTCTGAATCACTGCCTGCCCGTGGCTGAGCTCTGGAGTGGCACTGTCCTTGTGACTGGCACTGGAGTGAGAGAACAGGCAGGGCAGAGGGCTTGGAGCTCCTCTGTGCCCTGTGCTGGCTGCCAGCCTGGAGCAGCAGCTGGGGCTGGAATGCTCTGGAAGTGTGGGGGGGAAAAGGGCCAGAAAAGCTCAAGGTGTCCCATGTGGCAAGTACTGATATCTGGGAAAATGTCTCCTATGAAATATGCTACAAAGCAACTGCTCTCAGTCCAGTTTTCAGCTTCCAGCACACCCAAAACGTTCATCTGGGTGCTTGGTTTGCTGAAGAGCTCAGTGGGAGGTGGAAAGTTGGTTTTGAGCCAGCAGAAAATGGAAAAATTTGTTTTTCTGCTCCTAGGAGTGATTTTTGTCCCTTTATATTCTCTCCAAGTTGTTCTGCAGTTTGGTTTTATGAAGATATTATTTCAACTTGGTGCTGGAACTTGTCTACAAACGAGTGTTGAAATGCAGACCTGTTATTCTGATGAATAAATTGGATGACGGCTGCTAGGGAAGAGTGAATGGGTGCTTTATTGGGAGAATAAAACCACCACTAAATAAATGCTACTAGAAATAGAAAAAAATATACTCAGGTACATTTGTTTGGTGTCCAAAGACAAAAACATTGTAAAACCATATTCACAAAAGTAAGTGAAACCCCCTTTTTCAGTCACTTTTTATAGCCTGTCTTCTACAACCGTCCAGATTTCTCAAAATTCAGGAGACTTATTTTTTAGTGTTCATCATATTTTTGCCATAGCATTGCCAGCGATCTATACTTTTGGGTATTTTAGACCATTACAGTTATGTATTCACATTTCTTGTGTGCCTCAAGATGCTGATCTTCCTTACAGCTGAGATTTGAACAGGAAGGGCTGGCAGACCTGTTTTGATGCTCATGGAGGTGGAAGTCATTGATCCCACTGAGGGAGCTGTGCTGGGGGCTCGGGGGACACATGGGGTCAGGTTCTTCAGATGGACTGGCTGAGCTCACCAGATCCCAGTGGAAGCTCAGGTGAGTGAAGGTGTCCCTCCTCCTGGGTGTTGGGTTTCTGGGGTTTTTTGCACACAGCTAAATGTTTTGGTTAAAACGCTTCTCAAGGGATTGGTGTGAGCTGCCTGCAAAGGGTTAATACACACAAATTGTGTAATTAACGGTACAATTAGCTTTGCAGCGCTGTTTTATCGCGGAGCATCACTAGATGGTGCTGCAGAGTGGGTTTGGCTGGGGCTCTGATATTTACATTCATGGAGCCCAATCGGCTTTTCAAACCCGACCACAGTGCCTGTGCTTGTAGGGTTTTCAAAAACTCTTAATTTGACTTTACTCATTTCTTTGCTTCTATTGAAGACAACAGCAGGCCTTCCATTGAATGTAGTGACCACCAAATTAAGTGCTGCCAAGAATTTTTGACAGTACTGGAGTTTTGAATGTGATTTAACACCAGAAATGTGGACAAGCATTTACTGAAACTTCTTATTCAGGGCCAAACCTTTATTATATATATCTGAGAGAAGTTTTGCACCGTATTGCTATAGGAAATGGTGAGTTTTAAAAAGCGTGGAATTGAAAGTCTGAAACACTTACGTGTCATTGCTTTATGGCAAGAGCTGTGGTGTCAAGTGTTGTCCATGCCACAGTGCCCTGGTGTCACCTCCCTACAGTCCCACTGACAGCAGATGCCCCAAAACTCCCCAGACAGGTGAAGTCAGAAGTTGCACTGGCACAGATTTTACCTCTCTCCTGATAAAAACCCTCATAGGTCATTGTCCAGCATTGGCTCTGATCACAGCTCATTTCAAAAACTTTATATCTGCCCAGATGGTTTGAAAATTTATTAAACAAATAAAAAAAAAGTTCAACTACTGGTAATTCTGGCCCACTGCCTTCAGCTATCCTTCAATTATTCTTTCCAGGTAATTTTATGCATCTTTAAGCTACATATTGCACACAATTTTTTTCTCTGCATTAGGCATAAATGACAACTTCTAATAGTGTAAAATAAGTATTAAAGCTCTACAGTCTATATCCTGGACAAATTTAGCAGATCCGAAACCCATTCAAAGGTTTTGTGTGTTTTTATCTAAGCTGTAGCATTTGGAGTTGTAATTAGAGATAGGTGTTGAAATTTCTGGTTGAGAATTTGAGCTTTTGTTTTGTGAACTGTGTTCAGAATAATGACTTTGGAAAATAAGAAAAGCAGTTATTAAATACATATTGATGTGGGATTCTTTTTCTCTGTAAAATGGTGTTTAAAGCTTTTGTTGCATCGGATTTTATTTTATAGTTTTAGGTTTTGTTTACCTTTTGTGACATTGTGAAAACTCATTATCTTTGTCGCGCTCAATCTCCCCAGCAAATCTGAGATAAGGCAACCTACAACTGAAGTATTTATTTTGCTCTGTAAGAACAATATCTAAAGTATTTTTAACAAATACAGCCCTTTAATTCTCAGTAATAGTCACTATTTTAACACTCTGATAAAAGCATTTCTATTCAATATACAAGAGAATACTGGGATATGCTTAGAAGTAATTATTGCCTGCCTAGATCTCCCAGGAATGCCTCTGAGGGCAGGCTTAGAGAAGATCTGGGAGCCAGCTACCTTCATCAATGACACAGTTATTAGATTCCCTCCCCCTTAATAGCAGTATTCATCTCACGACTAAGACACTGTGGCAGAGTTGTCTGATAGTGGAAGTAGATTAACATCAGTGCCTTACTAATTGCTGCATTTTATTTTAGAGCTGGTTTCACAAAGGATGTGTTTCACACCTGAAGATTCACTGGAACCCTCTCTTCTCCAGGCAGGCAGGAAGTGCTTTGTGTCTGGGCTCATGGATGATTTTGTTTTTTCTAGGCTGTATCTTATATACAATATATATATAATTATATCATGGAAAAGTTTATATAATGGAAAAGCTCAGATGGAGCTAACTTTGATACATTTAAGTTGTACTATTATTAGTCTCAAAGCAGAATAAGAGACTTTAGTTACAACTCTTTGAATAGACTGAGCTTTGTTACTACATTATGTGCACTAGTGATATATCTGAACCTGATCATATTAGCTTGGGATTACTTTCTGGTGTCCACATAGAGATAGTGATGCCTGTGGGGAGAACTTACTTGACTTATTATCCTGTCAGTTCTTTTACAAGGCTCATACCAAGCCGGGAAAGCAGTGGTTAAAGTGGGAGTTGCAGGATTTGGTGCATAGCTTGCACCACCAGCAGGTGACACCGGAGTGACGCTGCCCTGGTCGCTGTCACTAGGTGGTACTGCAGAATCGGGAAACACCGGAGTGGCAGCCCTGCCCAAGTACAGAGGGGTGGCAGAGTTAGAGGCACAATGATTTCCTGAGCACACCCAGCTCTCTCATGGCCCTTCAGAAATGTCCTTTTCCCTGCTCGGTTCCTTTCCTTGTTCAGCTCATGTTCCCAGCGGCCCGACGTGCTTTGGAGTTACATCATGCAAGTTGGTGGTTGCATGATGGTGGTGACATAGACATGCTTGAGGAACTTTTCCTGCTGGCTCAGGTGTTTTCCCAGCTGTGCCAGCCTTTCCTGCACCCGCAAATAGCCTTTTCCTTTTGTGCCAGGAGAAGGCAGTGCCCGCAGCCGGGGCAGGGCAGCTCTGCGGGGCTGCTGGACCAGTGCAGGCTCCTCCAAGCCTGATTGGGAATCGGAGCCATATGTTTTTGCTTCAGTGCAATATTTTGGTCAAAGTCTAGTTGTTTGCTTGTTTTTTCTTTTTTAAAAAGTAGAATTTCTGCTTTTACTTCCAGCTGTTTCTGTCAGTGTAATCCAAAGGCTTTAATAGCTTCCTTACTGGTGCTGTGGCTCATTATGATGAGGACTTTCAGGGATTTTTCTGCAATAATTCCTGAATCCTTTTCTTGGTCACTATATTGTAGTTGCATTTAATTTTGCAGATCTTCTCTCATTGGGCTTTATTGTTCCAGGAACTTCTGATGATCACATTAACAGAAAACTTCTCTTTTCCTCTCCCTTCTCTCTAAAAGTTTGCAAATCTACTTTGGAGTTTGAGTGGCTGTTGGAAGAAATGGGGGAGAAAAGGAGTAGAAAATTGGTAACAAGAGCTTTCCGCTACATGTCAAGACAAAACTATAAGCATTGCCATGCCCTTTAACAGTTAGATGTGAGAGAATAATTTAAAATTGATCACCTAATCAACAAAGCCAGCTACTGTTTTGGTATGTAGAAGTGTGGGAGTTGTATTTATTCAATTTTCATCAGAAGGACCTTATTTCATATTATATTTTTGATAGAGTAAACTGAGTTATAAACCTGACCACAGCAGTATCAGTTGAAATCATGGATAATTCGTTCATTTTCTCTAAGGAAGTGATTTATTGAATGTAATTCTGCCTAGAACAAAAGAGAATTTGAGCATGGAGAAGTCTATGCTCTTTCTTTTCTGCAATATGTCTGGCTTTGTATAGTCCTGGCCAGCATCTCATCTGCTCTGCCACCTACATTCTGCTGCATGCAAGAGGAATTTAAGTGACTAACCTGGCTAGGATTTTTACCTCTCTTGTTATGACTGACCAGCACACCAAATTGTTTGATTTTTTTGACTTCTTGCCCACTTATTTTCACTTCTTCCAAAGCTATTGTGTAGGTAATATAGAAAAGAAATTAATAAAAAAAGAGGCATTATTTTTTTATGGAGCAAAATGGATCTAAATTCCACAGCAAGAGATGCCTTGCTTTACTAGAAAATAAGGATTTGATTTGTGACCACCATAGCTTTCAAAGCAGAGTGTTTCCTAAACATGAAAATGGTCAGTGAATGTAGCGTGGAGGACTTTGTAGGAGGTATCTGTTGTAGGTGTATGCAGGTATCACTACCTGTGTTGTCTTCTAGAGAGTAATTTTTTTACAAAAAAAGAAAAAAAAATCATAATATTTATTGATGGAACAAAGAAAAATCACACTTTTTGAATTGCTTATATTTAAATGTTTTGACTTTTTTTGGGGATTTTAGTGTATGGTGCCGTGTGTTTGAGCCTTCCTTTTGTTTCTCATGACATTTGCCATCAAGAAGTGTTTGCTTTAGCGATTTTACACTAAGCAGTGTTGATATTCTCTTGTTCTCTGTAGTTATTCTGTTTTCCCTCTACTTGTTTTTGTGCCACAAAGCTTTTCAGGTAGTGGAGTTATGAAATCAAACTAATCTCAAACCCAAGATGTTAGCTCTATTTCACGTGTAACATTTTCATGAAGCATTATCCCTACACATAAGTTGTGTTTTAAAGAATACTTGATTTAGGGTTTGGTTGTGTTTTAAAGAATACTTGGAGTCTTATTCAGTGTGTGAAGATCTTGTGCCTGTTTGGAGCACAAATTTTTGACTTAAATTTCTGAGGTCTCAAGATGCACAAGTAGGAGAATTCAGAATTATGATAATATAGAGGGTGCAGGGTCTGTTAGGGTGATTGGAGAAAAAAAGTTGAGAATTGTTAATAACAGAGAATTTCAAGCTAATTAAAAAAATGAAGTTTTAGTCCTTTCAGTAGTATATTGGATACTACTGAAAGGACTATGACTATTTTTAAATACTGGATTTAAAAATTCATTTCTCTCCCTGAATTAGGACTGCAGCAGAGAAGTAAATATGTGGCTCCAGAACCACAACCAGAACTAACAGACCATGAGTTCAGAAGTATTTTTGTCACTTAGTAATTGAAGCCACAGGGCATCTCCTTAAGGAATGGGTATTTTAACACCTTGATGAACAGAGATTTAAATTTTGCATACACTGAAGTAATTTCATTGATTTTAAAGCAAAACAAAACAAACCCCAAACAAACCAATCCTTCCTCTTATTTTTCCAAGTCCCTTGTGCCCTTTCAGTTGCTAAGCCTAAACACAGAAGATTTTAACATCCACCAATGCAGATATCTTCATTTGTACTCTAATTTATTGCTCTTAGGTTTGTCTCACTAGTAATTTAATCTTTTAACTTTCATTTGAAGGCAGATCACTTTATTATATGAACTTTGCTCTGGATCCTTTTCTGTTTAACTGGCAACTTTTGTCATTGATTTGTGCCTTTATTTCCCCAGCTCTGGTAAGAGTTAGCCAGTTTTCTTCTCAGGTCTATTAAAAGACCATTATTGCAGCATTTCCTCTTGAGGTCTTTTTACCCTTATCACATTTGCTATAAATTCATGAACTCCCATTTCCCTTCAAGATATTTATGCCATATGGGCCATTTTCTTTTATAATCAAAATGTAAAGGTAAGTTCCAATGTTAAGTGCCTGTTACAAACTTCTACTGTAGATGAATGATCTCTGCATTTTTTTGCAATTACTGCCCTAGAAGAAATGACATCATGATAAAGACATTGCTTAGTACGACAGAAAATGGCAGTAAAAGCAAAAAGCTTGAAGGGGAGTTTTGCTTTTTTTGATCCTTCAATTACTTTCTAAGCATAAAGTTAAATTTAATACATGTTTTAATATATACCAGCACACTGAATGGTAGGGCAAGTTCTAGAGCCAGCAGAGATTCTTTCATTTGAAATCTGCCCTTTTACTCCAAAGAGTCGTATTCCTCTAATATCCCAAAGTGAATTGCGATACAAGCCCTTAAAAAAAAAAAAAAAAAACCTCCAAAACACAAAAATGGAAGAACCCAGGCAATGCTGTCCTGTCTTGGTGTCCTGTGAGGTGCCAGGTGGGTTTTTACAGCCACAGGGGACGTTTCCTAGGTGAGCCACAGAACAAAGTGATCTACCAGCAGTGCCACCAGACCTCGCAGGAGGCATTTTGAGAGCAAAATCTTCAACCTCCAGGAAGAAATTTTGCAACACATTTACAGAAGGCAGCCAAAAATGTTAGAATCATCTGATGATTGAACAGGAGCCAGGCTGTGTTATCTGACCCCAAATTTGCTGGGAAGGCTGGGACAGTGGCTGTATCCCTGGAGCTCACATTGTTACCTTGGTCTTGGGCTAAGAACTGTCTTGGACGAGTCTGGAAAGCAAATGTGACAAAAGACTAAATTACTGTTTTGTTTTCATATTTTTTTTATTTGAAGACCATAAAGCAGGACTCCTTTGGCTATTGCTGAAAAAGGACAGTTGCTTTGAACTAGCTAGAAAAGAAATCTTCAGATAATTGTGTCCAATATGCAAAATTCAGTGCAATAACAATTCAGTTCTGTGAAATGAAAAGATTGCTAGAAAACCATGGCTTTTAAGATGAAGCAAATGCCTTTGTTGCTGAAGCAGGAAACATTGTCTTTGGATTTAGAAGCCGGTGGTGGTATGCAGAAAATTTGGTCTGTGATACTGTAGTATTATACTTGCTGGGAAGAAAGAAAAGCCAATAAAGGAAAGAATAATAGTGCATTGATCAGCCCTTTATCACAGCAGGATAACTAAACCTGCTGTCACCAAATCTATCACACACCACTTGATTAAACTCATGTAATTTGCTGGGATGGATGCAGGAGTTTAGCTGTCATCAGCAGCTGGGGACAGAGGCAGATAAGGAACATTGAAACTATAAGAGCCTCCAGCTGAAAATTTCACTTTGCTTTTCAAAGGAGGAGGGTGTTTCACTGTTGTTCTCCATAGTAATAGCAGGAATTGTTGTCTCCTTGTGGTTTGTAAATCACTAATACAACACAGCAGAGACACTACTGGCTTCAATTGGCCTGTTCAGTTATTGAATCTGCTGGGAGAAAGGGGTGGTGCTTTTTATTTAAAAATAAAGGAGAGGGTGGAGAGTTGAAGGTCGGGGGAGAACTCCTGGAGGGTGATGGGGCTGGGCAATGAAACCTGAGGGGAGGAAGGTGCTGTTCCCTTTCAGCAGCAGAGGAGGCTTTCATGCAGTAAAGCCCACACAGAGTGAGCAGTTCTTTCTTTTCCTGCTCAGTGCTGAAGAGCAAAAGTGTGCATGGATGGGGGAGTATCGTCGTGGTCCATACATTGAAGAAAGGACTCTTGACAATAAATTCAGAAGGCTAATATGATTTATTAAAATGACTCCATAATTCTAGTATTTTTCTATATCTGCTCAGCAGAGAGCATTCTCCATGCTCCTGCTGCTGCTTCGTCCAGGGAATGTGTCCGAATAGTTTACAATATCAGAAAGATAAAGTAATTTCAGCTCCTTCTCCTCATAGGTAGGAGGAGGCCAACCAATTCCATGTCCTTGAAGAACAGACACAGATATTTTGTTTACAGAAACCTTATACAGAGTAAAAGACAGCAAAAGGATGTTCTCCCATGGGAAAATGATCAGAAGGCTTACACACAGAGAAACTTATAATATGTTCATAGCAACAGGGGAGCCTTAGGATGTGACAACGAGTCCCTCCTACCTCAGCAGAATGTGACTCTTCTCATAAGTGGGCAAACAGTTGCCTGGAGTAGGAGGAAGTGAGTCCCTGGTGGGGCTCAGGCAAGCAGACAGGGCTGGCCTGGGCTCACCTGGGAGCTGAGCTGGTGCTGTCACCCACCGAGGCTCCTGTGCCTGTCCCTGCCTGCTCAGAGCTGACCTTGCTGCAGCTTTCCAGCTCTTCCCTCGTGCAGCAGATTCCTGCCTTATGAGCTCTGCTGGGATTATAAATCCCCACTGATGTTTATTATAAGACTCCAAATTGCTTTGCTTGTCAACAAACCAGTGAATACCGGAGGATCGAGCATTCAACATGATTCTGCTGTACATGTTTTGAGAAAATGTATGGCAGATTTTTAATATTTCACTATTCTTCCACTGAAATACCATGTCTAATTGGTCAGTGTTGCCTGGCTTTTGAACACCTTGTCACACACTAAGCTGAACTCTCAGAGGAAACCCCAAACTAGGTTGTTCATAAGCTCCAGTTTGCCCACTAGGAAAAAGCAGTGTATGAACATGGCCATTAATGTACTGTAATAAACATAAACACTGAGTCAAGGTGCTTTGGTTCTGACACAGAATTTAAGGAGCAAATGGAAATATCTTGGTGTAGGATTGTACATCAATTCAAAAGATAATGCAAGTGAGTTAAGCAGCTTTTGGTTAAAAAATTGTGCAGCTGAATTTTTATAGGATAATACAATGGGTCGTATTTGTGAGTGATTTATAGGGTGGGAGTCACCATAGCAGTTGCTAGAAATCAGCTCAGCCTTAGTGAAAGACTTTCTCATTAGATTGTTGGGAAGCAATATGTCCAAAGCATTGTGCCTGGTACAAGGAAAGGGAAGAAAAGTTCAGAGGTTATGAAAATACCAGGATTCAAATTGCATCTTTGTGCCTATGAGAGCTACAAGCTAAAGCATTTAACTCTTCCCTAAATTCAGGGAAGTGGGCTTTCCACCTTTATTAATAAGAATGTATTTCTGCAGTACCTCCCATGTGTGGTTTTGCTCAACATTCCCCATGTTAAGTTTCAGTTGCAGTTGGTTTTGTGTTTTCTAATCACATTACACTCCTGAGATTATTGCATGGCCAACTTAAGCAAGGATGTATCTGAACTCAGGGACTATTTTGGGTAATAGTAATTAGAAGTAAGTAGCTGTTAGGTTCTTGAAATATTTTTGAGAGAACTCAGAAAATATATATAGATCCACATTTCTGCACTGTTTAAATGAGGTAATGGATCTGGGGCAGTATGGTCAGCTCACACCATCTTTCCTTACTGATGGACAATGCCAAGTTCTGAATAAAAACCCATCTCCCATGTGTTCCTCCAAGTAGGATAAATATATCATAGAAAATGACCTAATGATATGATTTTAGGCAATAGCTAGGTAAATTAAAGCAATGAAATACTTCTGATGGTTTCTTTAGTTCTCTTTGTATGTCAAAGAAGTTCACAGTAGCTCAAGGGTACTTTTCTAATTGGTTTTCATGAAGTTAAAATATGATAAGGTTTTGCAGCTTTGCTATAGAAAATAGATATTTCATTTCTTTCATTTATTAAATCTTGTTGTTACATACATATTGTATGGCAGCGTTCTCCATAGTTAGGAAATATTGTAGTATTGAAGCAGATTTTTAAAATTAATCTTTTTTTGTTTATTTGTTTAGCATTATCTCATATTTTTTGAGAGTAAACACAAAATATTTGTGACTTTTAAGTAATAAGCTCATGATTCTCCCCAGCCTAAAATGGGCTTATGAAATTAAACATGAACAGGTGATAAAAGCTGGGTGTTGGTAATCTTGTTTTTTATGCTGTAACATCACCAAAATGTTTGCCAGTGATTTTCCAAGGTTTTGTTCTCCGTCTGAGTGGTTTATGGCACTGCAGGGCACATAACTGGACATCAATTTTCACCCTGGGCCATCCAGTTCCTGTCCCCTGTGAACAGTGAGGGGGCCCTGCTCAGAGCAGGCACTTTGCAGCCCCTTGACTCCGTGCTGCTCTGTCACAATTCTCTGGTTATGGATGTCTTGGTGAGCACCAGAGGACAGGGTGCCAAGTACAGCACCTCTTATTGCTGCTTTCTGTCTGGAAAATCAATTGTGATTACTTTTTTTTTTGTATATATATAGAAGGACAAAATGGGCCATGAAATCATTCCTGCAGGCTTTGGTGTGCTTTCAGCTATTTTTGGGTCTGTGCCCTTCTCCTCTGCCAGGAGCAGAGGAAATGTCTGTTCAAAACTTTCAGCCATGAGCTGGTAGAAATGAAGAGATTCCTGGGAGGGATTAAGGTAGTGACTTTCAAGGAAGGAGGAGCCTCTAAAAAATCTGGGAAAGACAAGAGTGTCAGAGTATGTATGTGTAGGTCAGGGGAAGGTAGGAATAGGAGTACGCTTCACAGATGTAATGTGTTGGGTACTTATCCCTCAGCACTTTGAGCGCTTAGAACACCATAAGGTCCCCAATTTTAGCACAATAGAGCTATGGCTCCATTTGGAGAACCAAATGGTACTTAGGGGAAGCATATTTTGTAGGCAGTTTCTAGAATTACAATTAATTAGTAGGAAAGACATAGCTGTGGTATGTGGACCATTCATTGCCATATTAGTGAAAAACTGCCAGCTCCAACATGTACTCTACAAAACCTGGGTGTAATTAGGGCTTAATGATTTTTCCCATTTGAATTATTTGTTTCTAACTTTCTTGATCTCCTTATTTAGTCCAACCATTTGTTATAGGCAAGGTCTAAGGCAGAACTGAGGTGGTGGGTTTGCTGCAGAAATGTGTATCTGCCTATGTACAAGAAGATGAATATGTTGTGAATGCAGTTGGTTTCCTCTGTGTGTCAGCAGTTTTATCATCAAGTCACTTGCCAAACTAGAGACTACAGAAACTCAAATGAAATTCTGAGCCAGAGAGTGAAAGGCATAACAAGGAGTAGGAAAGGTGCTTATCTTAAGCATCATCAGGTTTTGATTCAAGAACTATCAAATTTCTCATTGTTGTGATTGTGTTTTGTGGCATTTAGGTTTAGAATTTTCTTGTGCAGCACTGTCTTGATGGACTGTAATAGCTTTTGTAGAGTTTGAATACTTAGTGTAGCTGTATAAAAGGAACTAATCTGCCTGGGAAACAGGCAGCTGCAAGAAGATATTCTGAACAGGAGACACTTTTTGCCTAGGAGTTTATGGGTTTTTTAATGCCTTTTTCATACTTGGGGGAAAGGGATCTTATTGGGTTTGTTGGTTGGCTGGTTGGTTTTTAACTTTCACATCAATAAAACAGAAAATGTGCTAAACCTGACAGTGAGGTGCAGTCCTGAAGGACACTAGTCAGTGTCTGCTGTATTTGGGGAACATAATGTGCTGTGCAGAGCAATGCCCTGCTTTGCTGGGAACTAGTCTTGGCCTGCCTGTCACTCTGCAGTCGAGTCATCAGTTTTGTTGTGCACTTTTGCAGTCCTGAAAGGATGATGTCTGTGTACTGCTTCACTGCAGCAGGGCCTTAGCAATGCAGTGAGAAAGCAGGAGCCCTCCATGCGAAGGGGAGACAGATGGTGCTGCCCTGCAGAGCTGACAGGCTGGCTGAGCAGCAGTCCTGGTCCCACTGCTGCCAGCAGCTCTGTGCTCCTGCCCAGGGGACAGGCAGCTGTGGGGCTGGCTCAGCTGGCCTGCCCTGCCTGGAGCTGTGCCACCACCAGCAGCTCCTCTCCTGCTCTCAGCTGTGCCTCCCTCCCAGCACCTGGGGACAGCTCGTGTCCCTTGTGTCCCTCAGGCCACCGTGGGGATGAGGGCAGGGGTTGGCCTCAGTGCCTGGTTTCAGCAGGAATCAGTTTCTCTGGACCTTACAGTCATTCAGCTTGAGGGTGTTTAAGCTTTTGTATTCTAACTAATCCATAATATCAAAGCAGAAAGGGCCTTTTCTCCTTTATGCAATACTATATTGAATTAGGGAATCAGACCTCTTTTGGGGCTATGAACCAAAGTATTCACGTGCCACAAGAACAACAGGAGAGGACAGCAGGGATTGCATTTTACCTCCTCTGTACAAAATGTTTTGCTCTCCTTTGTGTCTCTAAGAAGAATATAGTGACTATGTCAAAGCAACTATTTATGTTTTGTCATCAAATCATGATTAATTTGTTTTGTTGTTTGTTGAAAAGAAAAATACTGCCTTGGCTTGGGCTAGATGTTCACATCCTGTACTGAGTTTTCACCTATGACAGATGTTTCAGATGGTGCCAGACTTTAGTTCCCCTGCTTTGCTTTTAATTGCTAACAGTCTCCTACAGAAACAGTTAACAAAAATTTAAAACTCCAGAAGCCTCCAGAAGCAATGCAATGCTAATGGATGGAACAGCTTAAGCAAGCTGTTACTTGCTTAATTACTGCTGTTAAACAACTTAAGCTTTGGTGTTAACAAATTCACTTAATCGTAGTAAATAACGAGGATTATAATTGAAATTGTGACCTTTTGCCCCTTGCAGAGTTACTAAATTGTGCCGAGTTTGCTTCACACCTGCTAAATCAGGGCTGATCAATGACAGGCAGTGGCTGGACATAATAATGCATTTGCACCTCCTAGAAACTCTAGAGGAAGGAAATCCAGTTCAAACAAACTTTGAGGATCTGGGCCATAATGTGAATATTCTCTGCCGTGGAAAGTGACTACAAAAGTAGGGAAGCGCTGGTACATGTTGCTCATGCGAATTCAGAGTGGCCAAGAAAGCTGATTCTGAGCCCAAACTGGTTACAGCATAAAATCAGGAGCTCTTCCTGAGCCAAGAGTGGGGGGCATGTGGAACATAGCTTTGTTGCCACTGTTTTCTGAAACTTGATTGAAAAGACTAAACTGGAAAAGTTGTAAAGACTATGGAAAGCCTTGGAAGAAGTCAGAATCTTCATGGTGCAGTGTTACAAATGCATGTTCGTAGCACATGTGGTGTAAAAAACTGATGGGTTTAAAAAGATACTGCCCAGTGGCTATTCCAAGCTGTTCCAGGGCTGTACAGCCAGGGCTGTACAGTGCTGGCTTCACATTTTGCACCTTTTCTGCTGTCCAAGACCAAGGACTGCATTTCCTCTTTACAGATCTAGTGACATTAAGTACATGTATTCATGCACAGCATAAAAATATCAAGGCAAAATATGACAGTACTGGCTTACAGGGGTCCAAAATGTATTTATAAGTAATTTGCATGAAAAGACTTCTTTTGGATATATATATTCTGATCTGATAAATGAGGAGAAAACTTTGCCCTTAGTTTCCCTTCCTACCTCCCTGTTTTTTCCTTACAGCTGTAGTGCACACTATCTGTCGTTCAGCATATTTTTGCCCTTGCCCACCTTCCCTGTGACGTTGCTTTGGTTTCTGTCTAAATACAAGCCAAGTGTGCCCATCTGTGGAGGACAAAAAAGGGAAGAAAATCCAACCCAAGCTTAGTTTGCTAAGGTAGCTGCCAACTGCAAGTTTCCCAGGAATTGCTGTGTGGGATGGAGCAGGGTACAGCAAGTCCCCCTTGCCTCAGACCTCTGTGCCAAAGGGCTGTTCCCAGCCCTGTGGGGAGTGCAGAAAGGGACTGTGGAGAAATGTCACTGCTCAGGAATGTTGGGCAGCTTGCAGCAGGGACCTGCACATGAAGAAGCTGAACTGGGAGCCAGGCCCTGGCACGGGAGGATCACTGCTCCTGGGAAGAGAAGCTCTCCTGCATCCATTGCTATAGTAACAAGCTGCAGGAATCTTCTCTGCTATAATTAATTTGGGAAAATAAGCTCCCTGTGATAAAAGCAGGACCACTAAGCACACACCTAAATAGGTTTAGATTGTTTCCCTTACACTAAGACCACTGAGATTGCTGCAGCAGACAACAGTGGGTGCAGAGCTGTGTTATTGGGACCCTCAAGCAATAGCAGCAGCTACAGTCACAATCACTTGGTTTAATTCAGAGCCTCAAGTTTCCCATGTTCCCCAATTTTTACTAAAATCTAAATTATTAAAAAAACCCTAGCAAAACACCACAACCACAGAAAACCTGAAACAAAAGAATTCTCAATGCACTCCAACCCCCAAACAATAACAACAACAAAAACAAACAAAGCCCCCTAAAAACAAAAGCACCCAAACCAACCAACCAAAATCCCTGTTGACCGTGGACGTCTTTGAGAGAATCTGCATGATATATCCTGGGTCTGGGGCACTTATTTTTGGGAAGCAGTGGCTAAAGCCACGGAATAATTGATAATTCTTGCTGTGAAAAAGCCTTTGAGAAAGATAATATGAAACATTTCATGGCAGTTGCAGACTGGGAGCATGCTGGAGCTCCTTCTGGTTTACTTAAGTGCCTCGGGCAGAAATTTGTTTGCCTGCAGACCTGAACATTACAGAAAGAAGCTCTAAGCCATCCACTAGCAATATATGAAGCACTAGGAATGAATATGTCAAACCTGACTTGTAGTGAATCTACTGTGGAGCCTGTGATATCTCTTTAGATATGCTTGGTCCTGTCTGAGATAGGAATAAACTTTCTGATGAGCATAATGAATGCCTGTGAATAAGGGAAGGCCTCCAGTTGCACAGGAAATGCAGAGACAAGAAATAAATAGCTGTTGCAGTCTGGTGAGATCTAACAGCTTAAGATGCAATCAGCAGATGTGTGTCACTGGAGCTGGTGCCTGTACACATTAAAGCAGGATCCCAGGAGCTTTCCCAGAGCAGTGACAGGAGCCAATGGAATTGATTATCCATTTTTAAGCCTGAGCATTGGAGCCCCAATTTTATCTCGGGACCCCACTGTGGTGTGTTCTATTTAAATGCAAAACCTAAAGAGATTTTCTTCTGAGAAGATCATTATGTTCGTGTTGTGAATGAGACAGATCCAGTTTGTGCTGCAGTATGAGCACATCAATGATTTATTTAACATTTGCACTGATTGCAAACAGGTTGAGCCCCACTTTTACATGCAGCTGAAAAACACAGAATGAGGGCTAATGCTGTCTAAAAGGTGTGGTGAGAATACAAGAAAAGCAAACAAGATGGATAAACAGCAGAAAGAAACAGTGCAGGCAGCTGGGGAGCTTGCCATGTTGGTGTGTTTTTAAGAAAGGTTTGAACTGGGCTTTGTACCCTGAGCTCATGGGAGCAGTTTGTGCAGACCAGGTGGTGAAAGCTGCTGTAAAACCATAACTTCTTGTTTACAAATTGTTGTGACCTTCATATTGCACCTATTGAAGGTTGTTGGTATCGACACATGCAAAATCAGGCATAAAACTTGGACCAGTTCTTGTCAGGAGAAGCTGGAAGTGAATTATTAGAAAATTGCTTAAAAGGAAAGCAAGAAGTCTAAACCCCATATTACTATTCCTATAAAATATTGTCATTTACCCCGGACAAGATACCAAGTTATAGAACCACAGTATTAAAACATCTATAAACATTTAGAATAAATCAAATATTCTCCTTTCGGTTTGCTTTAGATTGCTTTATAATTAACTAATGTGCTTTCCTGAAACCAGTTTTATATTGTCCTAATGGCTTTGGCTACAAAATGAGATCACCAACTAAATGACTGCCTAACCACAAGGACCTTTAATGATCTTTTAGGAAGCTCTGCATTACCTTGGACTGAAAAATTTTGTTGCTGCCCAGCAACACTTACATACACTACAGAACGTTCATATTGCATAAGAATCATGATAATGAAATTCCACATACAAGTATTCATTTCTGTCTTGTCAATACTCCATGAGAGTTTCAGGAACAGGGCTTTTTCTGTAATTTCTTTTTAATAACCTGGTTCAGCAATGTACTGAGAAAGCATTTAAGTCCCACTGAAGTGGATGCTGGAGCTCTATAAATGTGATATATATCAGCTGAGGAATTGTCCCTGTGGCACTTAAGATATAGTTACCTGCTTTCCTGAATGGAGACCACAGAGAACTACATCACATTAAGGTGGTTAAGAGTGCATAAAATATTGCAAGGGGGTTAAAGTGAGGGTAGGGTTGGTGATGGCTGTTCTTAATAATTTAGGGAAAAAAAATAGAAGCAACATAAACACAGAAACAGACTCTACCTTCAGAGATAAAACATTTTTAAAATGAAACTTTTATCACAGGAGATGTTAGATATCATTAGTAAATCTTTTCTCTCCACTGAAGGAATTCAGTGGTCTATAAAGCAATTACAATTCAGAATCATCATTTCATTTAATAGCCTGTAGCATTGTTCTTGGGTTTTGTTCACTCTGGACAGTGTACTTTTAATTAACTCATGTAGTACCTTATTGGGTTTTGTTATAGAGAAGCTAGAGGTCACCAAATGCAGTCCATTCTACTATAATGTGTTTTTTTGTTTAATTATACCTCTCCTGCCTTGCTTTCTCCACTAATACTGGATCCTGACAGCAGTTAATTTATTATATTTTGATCACTGTGTGTTTTTATATGGTAGATAATAATGCAGGAATCTTTTGAGAGGGAAAAACAACCAATTCTTATAACTGACAACAACAAAAATGTTTCTTCCATTAAGTTTTTGGGGAGTAAACTTGATTAGATCTTAATATTTCAGTGAAATGTGAGAAGTGAAAGCTTTTATTGGGTTGCCAGCAAAGGGATGTTTCCTGATGCCTGTTTGGGTTTCAGGTGTGCACTGCCTTCTTTCTCTGTCCTCAGAAGAATGATGTACAATGGCAGGGACCATCAGGCTTTCCTCTGCACCCTTCTTGTGCCCATAAATTTTATTTCAGCTCATATTATTTGGAATTCCTGGATGCTTTTGGCTGAGAAAATTTCCAGGAACTACGCAGAAAAAGTGGTATTTCAAAGTTTGACCTGTTGTCTATAGGAGGCAAACAGTATCCCATTTGTAAGAGCTTTGTGTGGTGTACATTTGCAAGAGGAGGCCACTTCAGAAGTGACTTACAAATAATATTCAGCAGTGAATAGAATGAGGAGCTTCTTTTTGAGCAACTCTCTGTGTTCTGAGGGTGTTTGGTTGCTGAAGGTGGCAGGAATATTCAGGAGATGTGTCTGTGATCCTGCCAACAAACCTTTTCATCCTCTGAATGTTTTGATAAGAACTGAGAATAATTATTTCAGTCTAAAATAATTTAACTTTTATTCTAAAATAATCATGAGGCAGAATCTGGCAGGAAATGTAATGCCTTTACTCCTAACAGTCCTGTAAGTCTCTGCTAACTATTCTTTAAGGAATGAATTCCTTTTCATGTCTGTTGAACAGCTGCAGCCAGTTGTCTGCATGATTTATGGGCTACTTGCCTGACAATTCTGGGATAGTTAGTTGGTCTCAAACACTGTTGTACCATTTTGTGAATATATTATCAGTTGCTGAAGTCTCTGTTCTCTTTGGATTTTAGTGTTGTGAAGTTTCTGAAAGGACAAGGAGGAATGAGATGCTGGAGGAAGTCAGAGAGTAGCATTGTCAGAACTGTCAGGCTGACACAGTTCTATTTCCAAAAGCAGCTTAGCTTGCTTAGGTGTCAGGAGACAAATAGGTTTCTGAAATCAGGTTCCTGAGCACCTAAATCATTCTTGACAGCGTTTAAAACTTCTGCATGTTGAATGCACTTGTTTAAGCTCCCCCCTTCTTGAATTTGGAATAAGTTCTTTGAACTAATCCATATAAAATCTTTGACTTCAATAGAATTTATTTTTTTGTTTAATTAGATATGTAAGCAAGCATTATGAAGACCAAAGTATAACAGGCCATGGGAAGCACAGAAATTATTTCTTTGGCTGTGGGGTTACCTCATGAGATTTCGTAAATGTAACATTTAATTCCAGTTGAAATAACTATACCAATGTCTGAAGCACAGCCTGTTTGCTGAGCTGGCCTCTGTTAAGTATAGCAGGAGGATTCATAATCTCTCCTTTTTAGGGGCAGGAGGATGACCATTGTTTGATGTGGGGCTCAATGGCCTCTGAGTATTTGTGAGTTGCAGGTTCTCCATAGCCCAGACATCGTCCCCAAGCTCTCAGAGGATTACTGGACCTGGTGCAGCCCCTTCAGGCACAGCATGAGAGTTCCCCTTAGGACAGCCCAGAGAATCTTGCAGCCACTTTTGCTCTGCAGTCAGTCCTGGCTGTGTTGGTTCTGTGGCAGTTCTGTAGAGTCCCTTGGGTGCTGTCCTGCACCCTTCCTTGCCTGGTGGAGCACAGGAGGGGCTCATATACATGCACAGGGACCAGAATTAGTAGGAGCTGAGATATAAGGTAACTACTCTTAACTGTAGAAGTGGGTATTAGAATGGAGATTCTTTCTTGCTGATATAGTCAATAAAATTCTTTATAGAAGTGGCTGAAGGAGGAATAAGAATTTATGGCAAGCACAGAGCTGTAGTGTAATGGCTCAACTTTTAAAATAAGAATCAACAAATGCATAAAATACCATGGTAGTGCAGTGCATTCTGCACCATAAAAATATTTGAAAGACTTATTTATACTCAGGTTGACTGAGCTAATGTTTTTGCCTAATATGAGTAGCATGACTTTTCAGCTGTTTGTATTCAGTATTCTACAATAAGGGTTGCATTTATCTCCAAAACCATAAAGAAGTGAACAGGGTTATTGCTGGTGTAACTGGGCACTCGCTGCTGAAGGTGTTTGAAGCCCTTGGTATTCTCCACTGTTGGTTCTGGTACCCCAGGGGTGCCTGGATGTTGTGGGCACACAGCTTGTGGTAATTGGGAGTGGGGCTGTGGCCAAGCCTCATCCCCAGTGGGCTGCAGCTGTGTCACACAGGTGTCTGGTATTGGAGGTGATGAGACAGGGAGTGCTGAGGGGCACTGCCCAATGACAAAAGGACACACAGGTGACACAGGTGTAGCACCAAGGGTATAAGAAGCAGCACCAGAGAACAGTGCAGGAGAGGCTGAGAGAGGCGAAGCAGAAGCTTGCAAGGTTCCTTGGTGCTGCCAGTGGTTCTGCCACATCTCCAAAGCTCTGTCTGGTGAGTGTCCTCATGGAAAAGTGGGGCTTGGAGTGCAGGCTGGGGAGGGGAAAGGGGCAAAGCAGAGAAAGGAAGAGCCCATTTGTTTATTATCTTATGTGTTATTCATATTGAATGTTTTGCTCTCTCTCTGCTGTTAATGTGCCCATGCTGGGTGGCAATAAGGAAACCAGTGTGATGGTTGTGCAGCACAGTAGTTAAAGTTTTATTGCTGAAAAGATAAAACTGGGCTGCACACCTCCTGTTAAGCTTCAATCTTGCCTTTAAACCTTTCAGCTGATGTCAGACCTTGGGATGGCTCTATATGATGAAATGTTTTTTCCAAGAAAAACAAATCTCTTCCCTATTGAGGATGAAATTGGGAGTCTTTCCATTCTACAGCCTGGTGCAACCATGCAGATTGCTAAAGCAAGCATTTCACTGTCAGTGTAAAGGACACACCTGCACAGGTAGGGCTGCATTCAGGTCAGAGCCACACAGCTCACAAACTACTAGAGCAGGCCCTACAATTTGACTTAAGGGTGGCCTTGTTTAAGGAAATAACTTGGGCAGTTTCTTAAATTCTATCCTGGTTTCCAACTAATTGAAAAATGTGCACACTACATTTTCAGAGGGTTTTCCTCCTCTCTTGGGAAGGAACTGGGGTCTTGAGATAGCTTAATTTCATATACATATGGCCATGTTTTCACAGGTCATTCAATTGAAAATACAAGTCTACATTTTTTGATTCCCCCTCCCAAAAAAATCACTTTTTGTCTTCAGTGTCTTGCAAATATCAGATCAAAATGCTGACAGAGGCAGGAAAAAGTAGAATGTATCTAAATTTCCATATTGTTTTGTTCCAGAAACAATGTTATTCTCACTATTCTCATTTAATTGTCATTCTTCAAAGCATCATAACTCATTGCTTAGTCAGCACAAGTCATGTGATATCAGTAGTGTCTTCCTTGTATTTTTCATGCAGTAATTTACCCCTTGAGTTACTCCTAATTTACCCTAATGGATTACAATCAGTGCAAGTTGTAAAGTTGACATTTATGTGTACAGTTTAAAGTTTAGTTTTTTCAGAGTATTTTTCTCAAGGTCTCAGATGGCTGCAGGGTAGGAAGAAGCAAAAGTCATAAACGTGAAAAAAACCCAGCTTGCTTTTGAATCCTTGTCAGTGCCTGTGGTGAAGTGTCCCCTCTGTTTGTGAGGTCCTGCCTGTGGGGACAGCAGCAGGAGCTGTGCCCTGGGTGTCCCCTGCAGGCAGGGCCGGCAGTGGGGGCTGCATGTGGCTCTGCCAGGGCCACCCCAAGGGGTTTGAAAAAAGGCTCAGGGTACCTGAGGGGGCTGCACCAGGGCAGCCTCGGGAATTGTCTAAGGGAAAACTCTAACGTGAGGCTGGGATTTTCAGGTAAAAATGCATTTAAGAAAGAAAGGAAGGAGGCAAAGACCATCCTATCTGAATGAGTATGTGTTGCAGTTGAGTTTAGGAACAGCAAGAAGGATGACAAGCACTCCATGATTCAGAAGGCATGGGACTTATTTATTACTAGAATATCACACTATTATAGAGAAGTTCGTGCACCTAAGACCTGATTGGTCTTTAGGAGACTCCTTGGTTAAACAGAAAGTAACTCCTTCTTGTAAACATCCTGTACAAAACCAAGTACAAAGGATAAGATAATAATTGTTTGAATTATTTTCTCTAAGTTTTCCAGACTGAGTTATCTCTGTTCTCTCTTCAGAAGAACTGAGAATAACCACAGGTATGGAGTACATTTATTTACAGCTGTGATATATAATCATACCTTCATGCTGAGGTGTGAGAGGATAACAAAACCCCTCTCCCTGTGGGAAGGCAAAGGGATTCTCAGTGAAACCCCAGCTCCGGGGCTGGAGAGTGATGGAACAAAGCCCATGGGCACGAGCTGGATGTTATTTTACTGTAACATGAGTGGCATTTCCCTCCAGCCCTGCCAGTGCTGCTCTGCTGGTCAGAACAGATCTCCAGCCAGGACAGCAGACTGCTCTGATATTTTCTGTACTTGACCTTTGGCTAAACTGAAAGCGAACTACTCAGCTCTGACTGAAGCATAAAATATTCTGGTCAATTTTTATCTTGTTTCAGGTGTTTATTTCACGTATTCCCCTGGTTAGGTGTCTAGAAAGGATCAACTGATGAGCTCAGGGACTCTTCAGATCTAATAGGACTAAGATTAATCACCTATAACTAGCTGTTAGAAGAGAGTGAGTTGTTAAATTGCTCTATCACATCATGTTAAGTAAAAGTTATTATTTTGAGCAAAATGGAAGTAGGCTGAGACCATGGGAAAGTTTTTCAAAGCTATCAAAGTGAAGGACAGACTTAAAATGAAAATCTATTTGGGAAAAGGAAAAAGAGAATCAAAGACAAGTTGAATGTGAAATGGAGTGGCTGTTTGATCTGAAGTTTAGTTTTTCCAAACAATGAACTACACACAATGATTGTTGTGATCAAGTACAGTTGTAGCTATGCAAGAATTCAAGTCTTCTATTTTAATAGATATAAAAAATTGGTAGACAAAAATAGTTGGAAAGCATGACAGGAGTTTTAAAAGTAATATTTTTGAACATGGCATTGGTAGAATTAAATTTTTTTTGTGAATAGTGACTACTAGATCTTCTCTGTCAGTATATTACAGCTATATCAATTTTTCCTTTGAGCTTTTGTCACTCTGGTTTTAGATATTGCTCACCTAAAATATCCCACATAATAAAAGGAAAGTGTTTGGTTTACAGTCTCTCCTTGTCCATCATCACCCACAGCTGCTGCAGTTTGGCAAAGCACAGTAAGCTTACTGACAATATTCCTTCTTATTGTGCTTGATGTGTCTAATGATAAATGCTGCTTCACTCTCAAGTGATTTAATTCATGGCCTTTGTTACATCTTGTATACCCTAAAAGAAGAAAAAAGTGTGCAGTAAACAATAAAGGCCAGTGAATGGAGAGGCTCAAATGGTTTGGCAGACTCAGTTGTGACCTTTCTGGGATTGAGAATCTTAGTAAAGAATATTAGAAAAAGGATGTCCTGTTTCTCCTGTTTAGAAATCTTTCCAGACCTAGGATGGGAGGTTATTTTCAAGACTGAATATGATTTGTGCTGTGTTATTCCAGGGGTCAGAGTTCAACATTCTTTAATAGCCAAAGTTTCTATTGACCTCAAAGAGAGCTTTGTATGGGAAAGGACTGTGGGATTCAGCTCACAGTGATTTCTGTTCTTTTTTAATAAGGAAAAGTCTTGGCTGGCTAAAAACTCTGCATTCCAATGAAATACTGGTCCATCATTTGCAGAGTAAATGTACTGTTTAATATTAAAGAAATGATTCAGTCTTTTAGTGGGAAGGTTCTTTCAGGTTATTAAAGTAGCATTATAATTTCTGTTCTGCTGGTGTCACAAATGAAGTTCTGCAGGATGGTTGTGACCAATTAGCAGTAGGTTGAGCCTTGAAAAGGATCATTTTAATCACTTCTTCCTATCCAGTGTTCAGATTTCCAGTGTTGAATGAAGGTTTGACACTCAGTAGATTGTCAAACCACTGAGTATTTCTCAGCTTTTTTTTTTTAAGCATTGCTAAGCAGGGTTGTTATCAGTAGTAAGGTCTTGTCCTGATATCATAATATAGTGTTCATTCTTTACATGTGCTTTTTGTTCACTGTGTGGTGCAGAGTGATACAAATAGGTGCCTTCAGCTGAGCAGGGACCCAGTGACATTTGGGGAAGATGCTCTTTTAGAACAAGTTTGTAGTCTAGGCAGGCCAGAATACATCTCTGCACACTGGAACGTTAATCAGCAAGAAAGAAGAGGGGATAAATGAAGTTAAACTGATAGCTGACAAACACTTATTAGGAAATGATAATTATTTTATATTCTAATAATGGGCTTCTCCCTTCTAGTATTTTTTTTCCACATACCTCCATATTTTACCATTCTCGTTTAAAAAAGCTGCTTTTCTACAAGCTCACATCATAATTAGTAACAAATGTAGCATTACAGATCATTCTAAGTATCAGAATATGAAAAGAAAAACAAGGTTGAAGGTACTTGTAAGATTGGACAATACAGAAGAAAGGGTTTGACTGATGTTCAGAGCTGTTTGCAGGGGAAGAAAGGCTATTCATCTTGGTTTCTGGATCCAGAAATTAGCCAGGCTCCCTCCTCTTACAGCTGTGACAAATGTTTCTTACAGCAACACAAGTGGGAATAACCTATTTACAGATAATGTGAAAAATGAAAGATGATAAATCACCTCTTGATAGCGGAGCTAGAGAAATTTTAAGCCAAAAATGAGAATGGGTATTTATGATGGTTCCAAGGACGCTTTTAATAGCTGTCTGTTCCATTTTCCCCCCGCTGTCTAGTGTACACAGTGCTATAAAAACACACGGGGTTTTGTGTGATAGAAGTGTCATTCAGAATTAAGAGATTTCTGGTTATGCACACTCATGGTTCTGTGGCTGGCTGGTGACTGCAGTCTTCATTTCCTGGTGCCTGGATCCTTGGAGTGCTGGATTGTTTGACAAGCCATATGCCCATTTCCCTGTACGTATTCTAGTGGTTCCCCTTTTCCCCTGTTGATACTGTATTGCTCTCTTTTAGAGATTTGTTTAAAATGCTGTAAATATGATAAATTTGTTGCTCTTGTTGTTCAGATTCAGCATGAACATAAACACAAGCCTGGAGCAGAACGTTTTCCAGGAAGGCCAGTAAAGCCTTACCTGCAGTGGGTAACCTTGGCTGTGTCCCTCCCTGAGGTGTGACAACAGCCTCCTGCTCTGCCCTGGGAGAGAGAGCAGCATCTGAACGTCTGCAGAGGCATTAAATGGCCTGTGTGTGCAGCTGCTCGGGCTGCCACTTCCACTAAACACTTCTCCTCTTCTCCTGGGCTGTTTGCTATGGTAGATTGCCTGCAAGGCTTCCTTCTGAGTCTGGGCCTTCAGCCAAAATAAAAACCAGAGACACATCAAAGCGCTCGCTTAAAGGATCACCAAATATTACTTTTAAATAGAACAGAAAAAAAGTATTTCTCCTGAAACGCTAGGCTGGGCATGGAAAATATTTTGTAAAGGAGAAATTTGGAAATCCTGGGAAAAAGTAATTGTGTTGGACCAATACATGTGGTTGCCAAACTTAAAAAAGGGACATCTTGGGAGCAGTATGCTTCAGGAAGGCCTTCAGCCACTACAACTTGATTAATAGAAATGATAACTGCAAAAGGATTTTGTGAATAATCCAAAACCCATGGCATTGACAATAAAGCTTGTGAAGTGCAAGCAAGAGACTATTCGGTAGAGCCTGAGAACCAATTTGAACTTGGAGCAGTGAGTTCCCCAAAGAGTTCATGTCACAGAAATTAATGGGAAATATATTTCTATAATATAAAATATCTGCAATTACTTGTCTTTGTCTTTACAAAACAAATTTCCAGGACCCTGCTGAAGAAGCCTGGCTGGCTACAGGTGATATTACCCTGGGCAGGCAAAGGAGGTGCTGAGTTTCAGAGGCTCTGCTGTAAGCCAGCACCTGAGCTATGGACTGGTTTTGTTCAGTGTTGCTAAGTTGGTGTCAGGCAGCAAACTGGGATCTGTCAGACTTAGCTCTGAGGGGTTACTGAGCAGCACAGAAGCCTGGAAAAAATGAGTCTCAATGCTGAGCAAGAGACAAATCCCACTGATGCGGCCCTGCTTATATAATTGGAGTTTTACCAAGCTCAGGATCTGCTCCCTCAAGAGTAGGTGTGAATTACATCCTCAGAAATGTTCCAGAATTAATCTGCCCACTGATGAGCTCGTCTCCCTTGACTGGTGCCTGTATTGAGCTGTGCTGTCACTGCTGTGATCCTTCTCCTCCTGTGTGCAGAACGCTCCCCCGGATCAAACTGGCACCACAAACAAACCCCCAGGCAAATGGGGATCAAGAGCAAATACTAAAGGTTGTGGGCATCACTCTTGGATCTTAACTTGCCTAAATATTTGTGAGACACTTTCTCTAATTATGTTCCCAGTGCTGGTAAAAATATAAAAGGCTCCTGAAGATACTTAGCAGATAGTTTTAGATATCTGCAGATTCTGCTCATCCTTTTTTTTGGTTCAACTGTCTGTTCATAAAAATGGCTCTTCTCTGTCAATTTTTTTTCAGATGTTTCCATTTAATTTCTAAATTTTAATGTTATTTGCTTTCCTCTCTGTAGAGTTCAGAGCCCCTGATATCTTAAACTGGCACACTTTGATGTGTGAAGGTGAAACATTTTCCTGCAGTATCAACAGCAGTGAGGGGGATTTAGCACTATGTAGCACTACAATAGAGAGAAATAATCTTCCCCAAGACACAGAGGCTCATTTTGTATAGGGTGCTGTCTTTCATATTGAACTATTACTAGTGAACCCCAGAATAAGCAGCTTTTACCTGCTAATACATAACTTCAGAGAATCTGAGATTAAACTGAAGGGAAAATACACTTAATTTATATGTCTGTATTTATTCACCATATTTCTTTGAAGGCAGGTTTTAAACCTGATAATACAAAAATATTTGCTTTTCAGTATTTGCTATGCAATAAAGTCTCTGCTGTAGCCACAGAGCACATGGGTTTGCTACAATCCTTAAAGTTACAGATTAAGGTTTGATACTTTGATTATTCCTCCACAGAGGATTTACAATTTCTCAATTTGAAATGTATCCTGGGAAAATACTGCTGATTTCACTGTCACAGTGAGGAATATTTGTGGTATGCAAGGTTAGAAGAAGATTTCTTTTTGTGTGAGTAGGTAGATTACAAAGCCTCGTTGTAATTAATGTATAGAAAGTTATTACAGAACTTTCTAGATTAAGAAGAAAATGTTAGACCTTAAATGACTTGAGAGCAGCCCCTTCCCAGGAGAGCACAGCAGTGCTGCACAATGCAAAGGGGCTGTTCTGTTCAGTTCCTGCTGAACCTGAGCATTTCTCTCCATGGCAGTTTGCTGAGTGCCCTTCCCCTTTGTTTATAAAAATCTACTGCAAGACGCTGGTTTTTTCAGATTTAAATGTACAGCTAAGCAGCCTGCTCTGATGAAATAATTATTTTTCCTGAGGGTATTTCTCTTTGGTACTTCAAGAAGGATTTAAGTGTCTCTAACCTGCTAGTAATGCATGTGTGGTATCATCATGCTTAAAAACCCATGTTAACAAATCTGGGTTGGCTGGAGGTTAGGCTTTTGCAATTTGCTGCCAAGTGTTTTGGGAGGTCTTTCGTGACTCACGTGTGGGTTTGCAACTCAGATTATGCAGTATCTCAAATGTGTGCTGTGAATTTTAATTCCTTTTTATGCTCTTTCTGTTATGGGTGGGGAATGAGGAGCAGAGAGAGGAAATAGCAGTAAGAGGCACTGTAGTATGAAAACATGCTTATGAGTAATTTGGTGTAAAATTGCTACAGATTGTGCAAAATAAATATTTGTGAGTGTATTTTTAAAAACTGTAGAGATTTATATTTTTATTTTCATATTTGTATAACACTAATTTGTTGTGTTCTTATACAGATCTGTGCCCATTCATGCCTACTGATCAGTTGTCATTATCCTAAGCCTTCAACAGGATGTTTGCTACAATTAACTTCAATACTCTTGAAGTTAATTACTCAATTACAGCTTATGATCTTCAGCATTTAAGTTCGCTTACCCCCTTGTATCTTTCAGAGCCCTGTCCAACCCCATCCTGTGGATGGGGTGGAGCATGTCCCACCTCTCTGCACAACCTGTTTCCAGTGAAACTGAAAGGTTGCCGTAAGGTCTCCTCAGAGCCTTCATAATATATTATGGTTTCTTCAGTGCTTTGGTTTTCTTGAGTTTTTTCTAACATTTCTTCTTTCAACAGCATTTTATGGTGCTTTTCTTGTTCCTCTCTTTGGCTGTGCTTAATCTTATGTTAAGTAACTCTCATTTCCCTGTGCTAGAGGCAACATTTCTGTCTCTAGAGCACAGAAGAATTTAAGAAATGGCAGGAGGTGAAGGGTCTACACCAGCAGCCTGTGTCTGGCACTGCTGTGCATCAACTGGACGGGATAATAGGCAATGGGGAATATAAGTGATCTTTGCTTTCCTGGTCTAGACACTGCCCTGAGGAGGTTACATCCATACTTTGGAGGCTCTGTGGCAATGGCCTCAGGAAGCTCAGCACTTACCAGAAAAGCCACCCCTTCCCAGTGGGGAGAAAGCAGAGGGGAGCTGTATCTACAGGCTGCAAGACAGGAAACAAAGCAATGATCAGGTTTACTACTGTGCTCCTCTATCCTGCCCTGTGCTGTGGATGCGTTGCTGGGAGAGTTTACAGGTGCCTCCCCACTCCCAGTGCTGCTGGGGCAGCCTCTGCCCATTCCCTCTTGTTCTGACCCCCCATACTGAGCACCAGCTCAGGCAGCACCAGTGCTCTCAGGCTCTGCCAGGCAGGAAAAGCTGTGCCACAAACCAGATGTCCAAAGGAAAATTTAAAAGGGCAATTTTAATGAACACTTATTGTTTCATAGTCTTCCCCCCTTTACTAAAAAAAGCATAAAAATGAATGATGATGTAGAACTACTGCATCCCTAATTGGGCACACTTGCAAACATTTGCTATCTTTTGTCCTTTCTAATCTAAATTGTATCTGTGAATAATAATGATCTCATGATGTGAAGGGGGGGACAAAAGTAACCCTTCTGAGCAAAGTGTCAGTGTGTGAAGTCTCGCTGATTAGAGCAATACTTAAGTGAGCTAAATGCTGCCTGTAAGTGTCAGTAAGTATCAGAGTATAGTAGTGCTCCTTGTTCCTGAGGCCAGTCACTCTGGGCCTGTCACAGGGACTCCAAAATTATGAGCAGCTTGCTCTGACCAAGGCTGTGCCCAGCTGTATCCTCAGTCAGTGCAGGAGCTGCAGTGTCACTTGTTGTTGCAAAAGCTTTGATCAGTTTTATTTAGTTGTTTTATTTTCACCATCATTCTTATGTTTAGTTAAAAAAGCTGTAGAGAATGTGTAAGGAAAAGGAGACCTTAACCTGTGGTGAGGAGTCGTCATTAAGAATGTGAAATGTATTTGAAATGTTAGTATGTCTCAGCCAGATGATCTCTATCTTGAACAAACCAAGCTCAGGAATGGGATGCACAAGATTCCACAAAAACTAATTACTAGTCATGTTTGACATTTACCTAGCAGAAAATTACATTGTGTTCCATACATTAGAAATGATGGTATGGTACTTACTCTCTCCCCTCATTATGTGTTATATGCATGATGTTTTCTGGCTAGTCCTGAATGAATAACTGTTACAGATATTGTCTCAAAGATCTGACTAACTCTCAGTACCTTTTCATTTTCCTAATCTTAATTAAATCTGTGGCTCAAGAGGATGCATGATGAGAACGAAAAAAATCAGCTTGTATAAATCAAAAGCAGTGATATGAAATCATACCCATCAGGATAAAAGTGGCTTTTGTATCTAGGCTATTAAGCACTTTTTCTTTACCCCCTTGCCTTTTTGTTTATTAGATGGAAGGGACAGAATTGCTGTTCAGCTCCTGAGGCAAACAGGGGGGGGGATTCTGCAGCTGGTACAGAGGCCTCTTGTGCAGCAGGAGCTGCAGGGCATCTGCCTGCTGAGAGATGTGCTGTGCTTCCAAAGAGCCCCTGTGCCCTCCCTTCCTCAGCTCAGCCACTCCTCCTCCCTCGTCTCTGTCCCCTTCAAAACCCCCCTTTCCTGCTCAGGTCATTTTAACCACAATCCATGGCTTGATGTGGCCTGCAAATTAGTAAAATAAAACATAGCACTAGACTTATTCCAACTAATATCAGTAAAATTACAATGGGGTGACATAACGTATTAAAAATCCCAGTTGCAGTTGGTGACCACCCAAAGATTACATCCCACCAGTGATGATCTGCATCCTTTTAATTCCTTGCAGAATTTTGATTATTTCTTTCATATCATGATGGACAGTAATTAGAGTTTTCTCTCCCAGCCCTCCCCCAGGGATGATCAGACCAAGTGGGGAGGCTGTGCAAAGCTCTGGGGGGATAGGCAGGTATTGTTGTGGTCTGCTTCGACAAAACAGGACTGTCTGACTCCAATATCAGAAGGCTTAATATGATTTATTAAAATGACTCCATTGTTTAGAAGGCTTGGGCTATTTGTGCCCAGGTACACAGCTTAGATACTTTCTTCTTCACACTCAGTACAAGAATACTGTGATACTAAAAGTGAGAAGCTGATAACCAAGACCAGCTTATCTCCCATGTTATGGGAAGAGAGCAGAAAACACCAGCCATGTCCCTGAGGACAGAACCTGGCCCAGATTGTTTACAGAAATCTGCTCGTGGGAAAAGTGATCTTTTCCCTTATGAAGAATCTCCTAGCAGGTGTGCTATGAGGAGATTCAGAAAACCTAAAATCAAAATCACTACAGGCACGGTCAGCTGTGCAGAACTTTCTGCACAGTAAAACCCCTGGAGTGGAAACCCAGCCCCTGGCACAGCAAAGCAAAGCTCTCCTCACTGGCTCGACTGCTGTGTCCAGCTGACAAAGTTGTGTTTATTTATGGCAGTAGCTGAGAATTTGTTGGAGTGCCGTAGTGTTTGTAGGAAATCACACAAATTGCTGATTCTAGTGGATTGGACTCTGTAAGCCTGGCTTGAACAAGAGGATGTGTAAGAGTTTGCAGAAACTGCTTTTCTTAATTTGACAATGTCTTTTGATAAACTGATGCATCTGTGGTGCATGCTCAGAGCTGTCTGGTGGTATAAATCAGGCACTACTTCATTAGTCTAGCTTGAAACCAATGCAGGATGGAGAATTTTATGCAGTTCTGAGATTTTGCCAAGTTTTTGGGAAGTAGGATAGGAGGTGGTTTATTGTAAATCAATTTGGCCATATGCTGTTACAGTAAGTAACAAGCAAAGTTTACTTGATTCACATTTAAGCATTGGAACAGCAAACTAATAAAAGGAGATGGGATGGTTTAGTATTTTACATATATCTAAACCCCTCATATTCAGTCAAAATATTGAATTAACCTATTTTTCTGTCCAAACCCTTTAAAAGACCCTTTAAAATAGAAAGATATTAAGACTTTGGGGCAACTTGAGTGATAAGAAGTTGATTTAGCTTCATCTGTTGAAGTATTGGCTTAAAAAAACATGTTCAAGTCTGCTGTTTTTTTGGTTTATTATTTGTTCAAAGCTTTTTTGGCAGATTTACTGTGGGCAGCTTTTGGCATAATTGAATTGAAAACATAGACTGGATTGCCCTACGAAATTAGAAAAACAGAACACGCCTTCCAGTAACATCCGGTGATTGAAAATACTGTTTTCCTTAGGAGTCTGACTGATGGTAAATATTCCCTTGGAGAGCTTCAGAAGGGCTGTGTGGCACTTGGCAAATGTTTTGATCAATATTAAAATTCCAGGTGCAGCTTCCATGCATCTAGGGGAAGACGAATCCTTTTTTATTTAAACTGCCATAGCTGTGTTAACTTTCCCTCCTTGCAGATCCCCTCTGTGCAGCCCTATAAGATGTGGAAGCAGCAGCTGCAATCTCTGTTGCTCAGGAAATGTATTACAAATGAAAGGAATGCGTGTCTGGAGCACTTTGTCCTTGTGCTATTTTGGTGCAGAACATCATACATTTAGTAAATATGTGAAGATACGAGCGCCACAAAGTCACTGCTTGAGATCTCTGAATTTTTGTTTATCTGGGTTCAAAGTCAAGTATTGCCTGCGAGTATGTCTTTTTGAATAAAGCAGGGATTCTCATTTCCCAGCCCAGGAAGCATTAACAGAGCAGGGCTTGGCTCAGCATCAGGAATAAGGAACAAACAGACTCCTTGCCCCCAGCCTCTCCCTGTCCTAGGGAGGCAAGAGTGGCTTCTGATAAATGAGTTTAAATATGAATTGCATAATATTTCATAGCAATTCCAGATCCAAAAGTAGTCCAAGGAGAAAGTTCTTAGAGTAATTTAGTTTCTAGGAGAAAATTTAATTTTAAACAGACTGTAATAAGAAATAAAATTACCATTAGATATGTATCATTTTATAATCAGTGTCAGCTTTGCTACTGCAGATTAAGTACTATTACCTACCTGCTGAAATTCAAGGTTTAAAAGGCTTATTGTTGCTCAGCTGACTTCCAGAAAGCAATGTTCCAGTCAGAATCTACAGTGTGTTTGTACTGCACATGCTGGTTTCAGAGCTGCTGTGTGTCTGTGGGAGTGTCTGAAGGCACAGTGCCCTTAATAAGATGCTTTAGCTTGGTCAGCCCTGAGCTGGTCAGATAGCTGGGCACGGTGGTCACTGTAGGTCCCTCCCAACCGAACCAGTTCAGTCTCCTCTGCTCTAAATGCCTGCCAGTACTTCCATTTCTGAACTGCTCCTTAGTTCAGAATAGTGAGCTAATAAAGATGTGTAATATGAGCTCGCTAGGAGAAATTTAAGGTAGGCTTTTTGGGAAGACTAATTTTGGGTTGTCCTCCGTAAGTCACTTTAGGTATTGGGGAAATGTGATATTACTCTGCAGCATTTCCACTCTGGAGCACCAAGTTGTGCCATGTGGGTATTTTCTCAACCTGCTCAGGGACTGTCCTGCAAAGGGTTTATTTTGCAATGGCAAGAAGATAATTTACTCTTTAGGATCATGTACTTTCCATCTTTGTGGACTGTTTTAGTGACTCTCCTCACTAGTGAGCAGAGTTAAGAGTCTACAAAGGGGCCTAAGGGAATTTTGTTTCTCTTCAAATCATTCCAGTGTGCAAATATCGAAGACCCATAGCCAAGCACTAACCAAAGACAGGCTTGACCCCAGTGGCTTTATATTTGATAGTGTTCCTTTTGAACAGTTTTCTGATGGATTTGTTTCATCTGCTTTGTAACATAGACTGTATAAATAACGAAAGACACACAAAAATGTTTTTTAAACTGTGAACAAGCTAAGTTCACACACTGCATTCCATTTCCCCTGTGGCAATATCTACACCTGAGGGATTCCCTCCCCCTCCTTCTTAAAACCTTTGAATGATTCTGTCTTGTAAAATTTTTCTCCAATGCTATTTACAAAGGAGAAGTTTTGTTGAAATCAAGGTGGGTTATTTTGGGACTGAGATTTGGTCCCAAGAGATAGTTTTTATTTTTTTTCAGAAAACAACATACAAAGGCAATGACTCAAGAAACCTTGAATATAATCCTGAAGCAGGCAGAGAAGTATATTTTTTCACTTGAGCTATTTTTATAAAAAATAACTTTCTACCTTTGTACTTCAAAAGCATCAGCTGATGTGTGTTTCATTCTGTGTTGAAAGGGGTTTTATTGATTTTTATGGACTTGTGGCATTGTAGATTTTATATTCCACAATTTCTCTCACCTCAGTTACTGATCATATGTGCTTCGCTTTGGCAGAACTGTGGTTTTCTTTGTGATGATCCAGTGGCAGCAAAAATGTGAAAATTTGAGACAGTTTGCCTGTATTTCTTATTCTGCTGTAAAATCCAATATATTTGAGAACTTGCAAAACTTTTCAACTTTAAACTCTAAGACATTTTAACTGTATGCAAGGTTTTTTGTCAACGTATTGTACAGAAGGTAACGTGGCTGTTGGGGAGATTTCATGCTATGATCAGAACTCTGGAAAGGGCTGTTAATGTTAATTGATGGCAATACAGTGTTAGTAGATTTTTTTTTTTTTTTGCTTCTTTTTGTCATTGAAAATCATCTTCAGAATTAATTGCTACTTATTTTTTAAATTGAAGACAAATGTTTTTTCCAGCATTATGTTCATTAAGAGCATGTTTGCTCACTTCATAGAATCCAAATACTGTAAGGAAAAGAGAAGTAGCCTAGGAAATACTGAAGGAGAGACCTTTTTACTTTTCTGGGACTGCATTTACATCTGTGTAACATTTTCTGTTCTAAACAAAATGCATCAGAAATTCTGCAAGCACAGGCACAGCCAACAGCAATGGTGCAGAATATTCAAATTCAAAAATGGTGCAGAATAACCCTACCTGAATATTTGTCCAGCATTTCCCACACCAGTGTCTGTGCATGCACAACACAGGATAGTAAATTCAGTGTGATGATCGGTCCATATCTGGACAGTATTTTGAGTGAATTTGGGACCAACAGTTTTTCCTTTAGTAACTTTAGAAACTAGGAACTATTTCATAGTAAACCTCATGTCACACTGTGCCCTGAGGCTTGTGGAGCTGCAGTTCCAGAAGTCCTGGATAAATGTAGAAAATCTTCCCTTTCCCCAGACACTTATCTGCTGAGAAACTGAGATAGGGTCATGGGGGCCATAGGGTTTGGTGCTGGAAAGGTCTGAATTGGACACACTCCTTGGCCAAAGAGCTCATGGTCTGTGTCACATCAACTGCTTTGAAAATGTCAACCTTTGGCCTATAGTACTACAACCTATGGTACACAGCATATAGAATTTCCTTTAAGAAATAAGCTCCAAAAAATATCTGATTTAATTTTAAGTTGGACTGAAGTAAAATTTCAGGCAGAGTTTTACTATGAATGAAGAATTTCTGGCTAGTTTCATCTCCAGAAAAACTCGTTCACAGAAGATTGTGCTCCTCTGCCATCTTTCCATTACTGTCTGGAGTGATTAACATGCAGAGCTGCTTCAGCTAAAGAATAAAAAGCCCAAACCTTTTAATTTTGTAAGAACACGATTCAGTAGAAAAAACATTCATCAGTATTGTATGGTGTGTTGCTTTTGTCTGGGATAAAGCCAATTTTCTTTGTGGGGACTGATATGGGGCTGTGTTTTGGCTGTGTGCGAAAAATAGTCTTGATAATTCAGGCTGGGGGTGCACAACACCTTGGGAGGGGACACAGCCAGGACAGGTGACCCCAGCTGACCAGAGGGACACTCCAGACCATCTGGCATCACGCTCAGCATACAAAGCTGGGGGAAGAAGAGGAAGGGGGGATGTCTGGAGCGATGGCATTTGTCTGCCCAAGCACGATGGAGCCCCGTGTTACTGGGGATGGCTGAACACCTGCCCTGCTCATGGAAGTGGTGAAAGGATTGCCTGCTTTGCTTTGCTTGTGTGTGCAGCTTCTGCTTTCTCTATTAAACTTCATCTCAGTCCATGAGTTTCCTCACTTTCACTCTCCTGATTCTCTCCCATCCCAAGGGCAGTGAGCTGCTGCACTGGTGCTGTGTTACCAGGTGGGGTTAAGCCCCAACAAAGGTGTGCAAGCACTCATGAGCAGTGTGGAAAACTCTTAGTTCATGAACAGTTGAACTCTTAGTGAAGGGAAGAGATTAAAGCTCTGCAGATGACTGACCTAATGAGGAAAGCACAGTTGATTCATCTCTGGGAGCAGATAACTCACGCAGATGAGGCCATCACTCAGCTCAGCCAACTGCTAAACAAAATACATCACTCAAATCTTTGGGAAAGCTGTCAGTTTCCAGGGATAAAATGATAACTGTCTGAAAACTGACCTTAGTCCCAAATACTGGAGTTCAGTGCAGATAACTGCTGGCATCTTGCTTCTATAGCCATACACTTTAATGGCAATCATTCCTTGTGGCATTTCATCAACTGATGCAGATTGTAGCCAATACTTTTTTTTTTTTTTAAGTTTCTTGGTTTTCCAAGACTAGATTTAGTTGTTGGCCATTGGAACAAAGACACAAGTGTCTGGATGGGTGTATGAAACAGTAACTGCTGCTCTGCAGAGAACCCCACTGCAGGTGTGGGCAGCAGCTATGCAGGGCACTGTTTCCAGTCAGGAAGGGTTGGAGCCAAGAGCCAGTGAACTGGTGAAATTGTGTTTGATAGTCCCAGGGAAATGCAGAGGTGCTTGGACTCATGTCAGAGCCTGATCTGGGCAGGCTCTGAAACACTCTAAATTTTCAGTAGTAAGGAATGGGGGGTGGGAGGGGGTTTGGAGGGCTGAAGAATTTTGAAGAATGAACAGGCATATATTTCTAGTGCCACTTTCAAACTTTACATGCTACCCTGGTGGGTGAGTGGCAGTGGGGAGGTGGGAGAGCCACTTGGGTTCCCCTTCTGCCCTGGAAATCTCTCAGGGGTTCTGTTAGGGCAGAAGAGGAGCTCTGAGATGGCAGGGGATAATCTGTGGTTCTCCCTAGTGCAGGAGAACTTATCGAGTAAGAAAACAGAATTACCAAATTAAATATTTTAATTAAAATAACACAGTTTTGCAAAGAATTTAGCAATCTCCCCGATCTTTTCAGGCTTCTGTATGTGAATAAAATGTTTTTAAAAAGCCTTAAACACCTGGATCTGAGGCATTATCTCCCCTAGGCAGAGACTGGCAATGGCTTTTTCTAATTTCTTAGTTCTTGTGAGATAGTGAATAAAAGTGCATCAGCATAAATAAATGTTATAGAATCTGAAGCAGGAAGACTCGTGAATGCATAACACCATATTGGGCTATAAATTAATTTGGGGTGCTATTTCAAGAGGAATATTCAGCTAGAGGAATTTATTATAGTTCAATAATTTCTGAATTTTTACTAATTAATATATTACAACCAAATTACTTTGGTGACATTTTTGGGACCAAATTAAATAAAATGTCTATGGTATGTTAATTTGAGCTCATAAAAGTCTAATTTGAATATGTAATTTGGATCAATTAGAAGTCTCTTCTGAACTTTAGTGATAATAGAAATGTAAAAAAGACTGGGAAGCTGTTAGGATTAAGAGTGATACATCTGGGAAAAGCAAATTACAGTGTCATTTTTAAAATGCAAATGAGGTTTAAAATGTAAAGATAATATGCATATATATAAACATGTGCGATATCTGAAATAACTCACAGTTCTTTTAAAAAAAATATCACTATAGATAGTGATTTTTTTTCATCATTAATCCTCAGTTTTCCCTGCAAAATATCTAGACTATAGTTACATTTTTACTTCCAAAGGAAATTCAAGTTTGGGAACTCTCCCAGAAACCCAAGTAGCATTCATTTTTTTCAAAAAACCTGAGAATAAAAACTGCGGTCTAATTTTGGTCCTTTTCAATTGCCACAGTGAATTGAAACTGGGTTTAAGTCAGGGTGAATGAGATTAAAACCTGCTCTTGAAGTTTCAAGAACACATGCAAGGTATGTAACAGAGTTCCTTAACAAGGCACTTGAGCAAAAGCGTGGGTGCAGCCGGGTTTGTGGGCTGTGTGCAGTGGGAGGACCCACAGGACAGGCAGGGCTTAGGCTGTGGCTGTCCCTCTGTGTTCCCTGGCTGTCCGTGTGTCCCTCTGACTGTGGAAACGTGATTTTGGGTTTTATGAATCTTCTAGCAGCAAGTTTGCTAAGATTCATTCCCAAGGGAAGTGAGATTTGGGTAAACAATCTCCGAGCTGTGTTCTGCTCGAGGACATAACTCGTGTTTTCTATTCTGTTCCCGTGATATGGGAGAGAAGCTGGTCCTGGTTATCAGTGCTCTCACTTTTAGTATCACAGCATTCTTCCTGGACAGGGCAGCAAGAGGCAAACACCTGAGCTCTGTAGTGGGCAGAAATAGCCCAAGCCTTCTAAACTATGGAGTCATTTTAATAAATCATGTTTAAGCCTTCTGATATGGAGTCAGAGAGTCCTGATTCATCGTGTCAGACCATCAACAATACCTCTGACCTTCCCAGCCGTGTCTGGGGGAGCCAGTTCCTGATCCAGTCAGGAGCAAACAGCCCAGGTGGGCAAAGACAGGCGTGACCACAGCACTGAGAGTCTCCTGAGGGCTCTAATTCGGTTTATTGTGAGCTGAGCCCTCTCTGTGCCTGCAGCAGAGTCCAGCCCTGCTGGCTTCTCCTGCCTGCCTGGCTCCTGCAAACACCTGCCCTGGGATGGGCAGGAGCCCCAGCTGCTTCCTGGGCATCTTCTGGTGAGCATGAGTGCCCTGCTGAGAGGCTTTTCTGTAAATTATGTACTCTAACAGTCTTGCCAAGGTGCTTGTTGCCTGACCCTCTATTTGGGGAAATAGCTGAATTTTCCTGATTGAGGTGCAGGAGTGGTTACTGCTACTTATATGATAAGGTCAGAGTTCTGGAATGGGTCTTTTCAAGATTAAAAAAAAAAAAAAGGGCCAGGGAATAGATTTTCTTACCTTCCATCAAAATGTAAAATCTTAAATTGTAGATGCCATTAATGAAAATCCAAAGGTGTATTTGGAACTACAGTGTTTTGGATGGCAGCTTTATGCATTGCTGCTATACCACTAGGCCTTGTGAAATTATAATTATCATTTGGAAAAAAAATAGTATAGGGCAAAAAACCCTACAACGTTCATTTGAGAAGAGACAAGAATAATTAAACCCACAGATATCATCAATGGAATTGAGCTCTGGTTAATTTAAATCCACCCTGGGTCATTCTTACATACTGCTTTCCAGAAGTTACATAGAATGGCTGATCTTTATGCTGCAGGAGAACATGATTAAAATCTCACTATCCAATAAGTTTGTTTTAAACTAAATTGCTACATGTTTATGGGAACAAACATGTTTGCAGTATACAGCATTGCATTAAGTGTACCTATGATTTCAGTTGGCCTCTTGCCCTGAATTTAAAATAATTTGTTTCTAAACCACACATTACATCAACTCAATTGTTTATTAAGACAACCCCTGCAATATTGAAATTACTTTTACCTGAGCAGATCCACAGTGAGTTTGTGTACCTGGGTATTTGACTGCCTGAGCCACATGCTGTAGAAAAGAGGATGTTGAAAATAAAAAAGTATTTTTTTTCTTCCTCATACAGTGGATTTATGGCAAGGAACAATTTGAGGTTTTAATAAGCTGCAAATTACAAAACTTGGCTTTTGCTGGTATCCAAATGATGATGAATTTTCTCCATGCAGTTCCTCCATAGCATCATGTCCCATGGGATGGGCTGAACCCAGCATTCCCAGTAAGGAAGGCTCCTGCTACACCACTTTATTGTAGGTGTTTTGTAAAAATTCATTTTAACTATCTAAAAGCAGAAATGTAGCTAAAGCTTGGGATAAGAAATGGATATCTTTTAAACAAAAGTAATTTGTCTTCTAGAGGGGAAGCAGTCCTCAGCACATATTTTATAAGCTTTTTTTATGGAGAACTTGACTTTAAATATTAGTCTTTCTTATCAACTTGTAGCACACCTAGCTGTGTGTACAGGATTGGGGTTTAACATGGTTTTTCCTTTCTTTTGCCACTTTAGCAAATGCAATTTTACATTACTTCAAATATTCCTTGCCAACATCCCTTAGATTTTAGAAGTCGTAGTGGTTTCACCATCAACTGATTTGTAGGATCTAATGTCCTGAGGCTATGACCAGCAAATTGGTGGGTTATTTTGAAGTTTTGTTGGTTTAGTTCAGGGTTTTTTTTTGTTTGGTTTGGGGTATTTTTTTGTGTACAATATAGGCTTCTCTGGGGTACTGTCCTTTATTCTTAATCCCGACAATATCAGTCAAACACCTTATTTCTAACTTTTTTAAACAGGTAGCATGATCTAGTTTGACTCTAAAGCTCTAAACTGTCTCAGTGATGTTTCCTTGCACTTTGAGAGCATCTGTGAGCAGCCTGCCTGAGAGCCTGTCCCTGACTCGTGCCAGAGCAGCAGTAAATGCCAGAGATGCCTCTGTGGAGCCAGGCCTGGGCTCTCAGAATTGCAGCCCTCAAAAACAGGGGGGAACTGATGGTCTCCCTTTTAGAGTGCCCCTCTGAGAGCCACTGGGAGATGCAGCAAGGTCTTGTTTGAATTTTCACCCTGCTTGTGGACCATCTGAGAGATGGGCAATGTATTGGTTCCTCTAATCAACCTGGTAGTGCAAAAGGACTGAATTTTGTTTTGCTCGTTAAGAGATAGCATTAATACAAAAACAAAGTTGCAAAAATACTATTAGAGGGGTAAAATTACTTTTGGTAAGTTTTCCAGTCCTGATCTCCTAATCCAAAATGTAGAGTTGGTGGAATTCTCTTTTTCTCACTTTCTCAAAAACAATTAAAATTGATAGTTTAAATTCATGTCTTTCCCTTAAGTAGTTTATCAAAAGTCTTAGGACATTTTCATTTTAACATGCAACTTATTCATAAATAAGTTTGGATAAATTCATATGTGGGCATAATTTATTTTTTTTATATGTATGATGCATTTTGAAATTCTGATCTGTAGAGTTTGGAAGAAAAACTGAACAGAACTCAAACAAATCCTGCCTGGTCCAGTCCCATCAGTATGTGGCATGGTCTGAAGGGTTACTTTTCCCATAGATTAGGCAAACATGGAGAGGGGTTACAATATGTGTGTGAAAGGAAGGCTGTAATCTGCAAATTCACACCTCTGAGCCTTGCAGTTATCCAGTGTGGGGACCAGGCAATCGTGTCCAAACTGTTCAGCAGAGATGAGGAAGAGCTTAACAAGCAGCAGACATCTGGCCAGAAAGTTATGTTATTAAAGAAAAAAATCCAGAGGTTAATACCTGGTGGTGAGTTTGGGTCAGAAGGCAGTGAACAAGTTTTTTAATCCATGCACTAAATTAGGAACACCCTTCAATGCTGAGCTGCTGAATGAACTCTATCTTAAATTACTTATCTTTACAGGATCTTTTCATTCTACCTCTACTGCCCCAGAAACCTGTCACACTGAGCACACCTCTATCTTTAGATAAAAAGGCTTTTTCAACTCAGCCAGTTGTGGTTGGTTGAGATAATGCAAAGTTTTGATAGCCATAAAATAGCCTTAGCAGAAATGAAAGAGACTTGAGCCAAGAATCTTTGTCAAAAGTTAGTACCTGTCACAGGTTTTTCACCAAGTTCACTACTTTCAAGACCACTTTAGAATTAAGAGGAGTTGGATGTAGGTTAAAACAGAATTATCAGTTCTCAGTGGGGGTCTGCCTAGAGATAAAGCTTGAAACCAGAAATCCATACTCTATGAAAAGCTGTCTTAAAGCAGTTTCTCTTTGAGATGCTGGTAAAACGTGCCAAGAGCCCTTAATCCTGGTGATCTGAGTGTCCTTAAATTAGTATCAAGAGCTATAAGGATCTCCAACACTGGATGGGTTTTTACAGGTTTGAGGGTCAGATGAAACTCCTGTGATAAAGTGTGGCTGTTCTTTTCCTCTTTTTCTGCCTGTGAGTCCATGGCAATTTCCCAAAAACTTTGGCAAAGTCCAGAAGCTAACTCAAGATCTGGAAAATGCTGGCTCAGCCATTGCTTTCTGAAGTATTTAGTGCTTGAAAAGGGCAAAGGTGTGACAGGGGGGCAAGTGTCCTCACCTGGGGGAGCCAGTTTGCTGCCAGGGTCACGTTCAGTATCCATGATGACATTCTGAGACTCCAATAAAAGTGCTGCACCTTTTGATCAATATTTTCAATCAATTTTAATTGCTGAAGAAGGCAGTTTGTGAGCCCAACTAGGAACTGTATCTTGAGTCAATTTTAGAACTTTGGCATGAAAAGAGGAATTTTAACCTGGCCTTCTAAAATGACAAAGGTAGATTTAATCATTGCACAAATGTATTCAAACGTCAAATTGTAATCAATCATTTGTTTGTGGATTTTTGTACTTCAGTGTACTTCCATGGATACTTTGAAGTATACTGAAGATGGGTGCCCTTTAATGGGAAGTGCTTAGATCTGTTACTATAGGAAAATATTTTTCAGACAATAATAAATAAAATTATATATTTTATTAATTTTTTCCCATCTATGCCAAATAATGAATTGCCTTTTATGATTTAACCTTGGATGTATGGGAATCCCCTGGCAGAGTGATGTACAGAGGGGAAAACCCAGCAGCACCTCAGCCTGGCAGGTGCTTTGGTAGTTCTTCTGCAATACACCACCAAAGCCTAGCAGTGCAGGTAGAATTTGTATCAAGTCAGGTAAATCAAAAGGCAAACCTCTTTTTAAATTTTTCTTTTAATGTGTAAATATATGCTAATATGTATTTAATACTTCTGGGGTGATGGAGAATTTTTCAGAATATGCACTTCCCCATGTTATTGCATTGGCCATTATACTTTATTGAAGACTTAGAGGCCAGAAAGTTTATGCCACACAAGGGATGACAAGATTCTGAACAAACTGATCTCTAAGAGCAGCTTTCTGCAATTTGTTCACCTCCATTTTCCAAAGCTGAAGCCTAACCTGACTGGGCATGGATGTCCTGAGGAAGCAGAATGGCTTCTTGCCTCTCCCTGGGTTTATAGAGTTCCAGAGGTTGATTATGTGTTTTCAATAGCAATTTTCCAGGCCAGTAGTTTACTGTATCAATTACTCCATGCTGGGAGATGTGTAACAGTTCCTGTTGCACAAATGCACAGCAGATATGGTATCATAGGATGTCAGTTCCAGAACTACCTTGGTTTTTTTTCTTCCTTCAGTTCATATTTTTCAGGTTTCTGTCCCAAGCATCTGGGCTGTTGCATCAGATCTGCTGATCATTAATTTGATTTGTCCCATAAAAACAATAAAGCAATGAGCAAACAAAGTGTTAAGGTATTTAAGAGTGTCCATTAAAGTGAAATGATATTCAGTGGCAGCAAATGCTAAATTATTTAACACAGAGAAGATAATCTAGAATTCTTTGGAAATAAGTTTTCTCTGAGGCAAATCTATCAGGCTGTAGGGAAAGGAACAAGTCAAGATGCTGCTATCTGGAATGAAAGAAATGCAGAATATAGGAGCATAGGATGTAAACCCTCTGATCTAAATCTCCACAGGAGCTGTGCAAAAGGGCCTTAGCTCTAAAGAGCACATCATACCTGCTCCAGCTCTTGCCATCCACTGCAGCCCACAAAGCAATCTCCCAAGACTACAACAAGGATATGTTTTTTGGGAAAAGACCAAAAGCCAAACCATGTGTTATAGGACAAGAACAGCCTAAAAGCTTCTGTTCTGCTCCTTAATTGGTTGGGGAAAATGCTAAAAAGCCCCACAGATGATCCTAAGATTATGACTGCCCACCAAAGCAAAAGCCCCTTTTCTGGAGCCCGAAGTGCTTAACTGGATACATAAATAAAGTGCAAACGTGAAATAATGAAGGAGAATTTTTTTTTAACAGAGGACATTCTGTACCCTGTTATTCATCAATCTGGACAGACAGGAAGCCTTAATTCTAAAGAAAACAGGGAAAAAACTTGCAGAACAGCTTGATGTCTTTGTGTCACCCTTAAGTTCTTTCTCCATCAATTATCTACAAGTAGATTAGATCTAAATCTTTCTGCTTGTTCTGCATAACTACCATAAGATGATAAAGAGAGGTCTGGGGACTGAAGTTTTCTTGTCTCAGGTCCTGCAGCTTACTCTTTAACTTGATGAATCTTGTTTAACAACCTTCTCCCTTCAGCTCTTCAGAATGCTACATGTGTGTAGTGAGTGATAATGAAAAGGAGCAATGTTTGCTTTTGTAATATACGCCATAATTTACATGAGCTTGTCATTATCTGAGCATAAAGGATGTGTAGAAAAGTTTTGTGCTGTTCTATCTGTCCTTTACTCGGTAATTAAGAGTGCACTGATACAGATGTATTGTAGGCTGGTATTATCCAAGTCCTGACAAAGAACCAAAATTATTCATCTAATCTATCATGATGGCCATCTTGAATACTAACTAGGGCACTTCTTGATCAGAATTGTCAAAAGACACTTGCCAGGGAACATCTTTGCTGGCAGATACTGTCTTTCATATGAACTACAAATCTCTCCTGCTTCAGTTTGCATTTCTCTGGCCACGAAAAATCATAGCAGCATAAATGTGTCTGTCTTTTCTTCCTTCCCTTCTCTGTTGAATTTATTTTTATAGAAAAGTCTTTCATGACTTTGTTAACATGCTTTTCTTGGCAGGATGATTCTTAAAGCTGCCTGCTTTTTTTTTTTTTTTTTTTTAAGACATACAATTCTATCAGTCCTTCGTTTCTGCTTGTGAGGTAGAGAGAGCCCAGAGTGGAAGATCTAATTCTGTTCTCGGCATTTAGAATTTTGATTCTACTGACTTCAAAGGAGTTTATTCTTATTTATCCTGTGGCTATAATAGCAGACTCAGGCTTTATAATAGACAGTAATGTGGTGTTTTTACATAGTTTGAAATTTAGTTCCACTGTAGGATGAGTGTGTAAGTTCCCACTGACATTGCACACACCATGAACATCTTGGGGAGAGAGTTTGACCCTGAACAGGAGAAAAGATTCAAACTACTACAGCTACTTTATGGGAAATTTTATCATGCCCAAGGGTATGGAGCTTGTCACTTGGGAGCTATGTGCTTTGTAACCTCAGTGAGACACAAAAATTTATGAACTTGGCAGGCGTTTCCAGTATTTTATTATTCAAGGGGCAGGATCTGTTGCATATTTCAGGAGTACCAGCCAAGTGATCTACTTGGGGTTCAATTAGTTGGTCTTAAATTCCTGCAGTCCTGCTCTAGTCCCTGGTGATAACTCAATTTTTAATATAGTGTTTTCTTTCTATATTAAATTTTAATAAATTAGTGCTCAAGTTGTAGTATTGATTTTGAAAATGCTTTAAGTGTGACTCTTCCTGATTCTCATGTATTTCAATGCTATGAAAGTAAAAGCTGAGAAATCATAGAGGCTCATAGTTTTGTCACATTTGGGACAATTTCTGAGCAACAATGCAACTGCTGAGAAACCTGGAATATTAAATGTAACCAAAATTGAAGTCTTTGCTAAAGGTCACAGGTATACTGGGCTAGATCACCTCAATTGTGGTGAGAAGGGCTGTGAGTATTTTACCATAAATAAAGAATGTATTTCTTCCTTTAATTCGCTTCAGAAGTTTCCCAAAACTCACTTCTGAATTTTTTTAGAAAGCAGAGACTGCTGTGGGTACTCAGGATAGAAAACTTCAGCCCACCAAAGTTACAGACTGCATAATACTGGGTGACACACGGCAATGGCTCAGGCTTCTGAAAGTCAAAGTACCACTGCCACCTCCATCTGAACTTAATGCAAACAGTATTCCTTTTCTAGAAATGAAAACTGGCATGCTTCTACTAACACAGCTAAAGGCTGAGTGCCTTCTACTCCATCAAACATATCTTTGTGGGATGATGGTCCGAGATGTCAGATCTCAAATTTTGGGAGATGCTTTCCTATCAAAGGCATTCGCTAACAATTTGGGGAGTTCCACTGGCAACTTGAATTCTCCTCTAGGTCCTTAGTGTGGATAGATTGCTATCAGCTTTCTGGGCTGCTTTATTCTCCTGACACCATTTTTAATTGAGTTTGTACTCTGAAGAACAAATGCATTTTAGTTCTGCTTGTGTATAAGCCCTTGCATAAATACATTGACAAGATTTCTTTGCAGATCTCCTCCTCCCCTCTAAAAGCGTGATTGCTCCTGTTGTGAGTTCTTTTCAGAATACTAAGTATGTTTGGGGTAACACACACTTTTTAAAGTATCCCAAGATCTAATTTCCTTTGAATTTGAAGAAACAAGACAGAACTTTTAATTTATAACAGTGCATTCTTAGGTGCAAAGCTTTCACTGTAACAAGACCTGCTAAAATGTGTAAATCCTCAATGCACACTATGTTGAATTTACTTTGACTATTAGATATACATCATGCTACTTTTTTGTTCTATGTATGCCCACAATTTGAGTTTTGATTTGTTTTGCCGTTTTCAGTCTTTTTTATTTAATTTAATTTTTAAATCCATGTGTGCTGAGAAGCCAGGTCCTGGCAATGATGTAAGGACACCTTGTGAGAGCTGTAAGATGTAGAACATAGTGCCAACCAAAATCCCCAGGCTTCAGAGTAATGCTCTTCTGCCTGTGGTGCTTTACTGTAACACCTTTTTATGGTCTGTGCAATTCTTGTAAGGGTCTAAAAATACCAATCAAATATTAATGACAAAATTCTGACATTGCTTTAAATAGATGAATCAATAAGACCAATGTTCAGTACTCTGAAAAAATTTCACTTCAACAGAAGTGTGATTTTCTTTCTTTTTCTGTGAAGGACTGTGTGTGAGGGATGTCAGGCATAAGCCTGATGGGGAGAAGAGGGACAGTGGCACAAGGCACTCTGGGGCACTGCAGCACGGTGGGCACAGCTGGCACTTCCAGCAGTGCCTCGTTATTGTTGTCGGTCTGATGCGACGAAACAGAATTTTCTGACTCCATATCAGAAGGCTTAATATGATTTATTAAAATGACTCCATTGTTCAGAGGCTTGGGCTAGTATTATGTGCCCAGGTACAGAGCTTAGATCTTTACTTCTTCATGCCCCATACAGGAAGAATGCTTACAAAACCAGTGAGAACAGTTCTGCACACATTGGCTAAGAAAGAGAAACAAACCCACATCTCCCAAGCCAGAGAGACAGGGCAGAGAAACATCCTTGTCCTTGAAAACACAGCTCAAAGATTTGTTTATAAAATTCTGTGCAGAGAAAATGAGCTTTCCCTGGGAAGAAAAGCTTCTGTAGGTTTTCACCCAGGGACTCATAAAATGTCCACGAGGACACCTTGTCCTGCCCGGTGCCCGGAGCGGCTGCTGGAGCCTGTGGCTCAGGTCACTTCCCCATTTTCCTCTCCTCGACACATCCTCTCTTTCTCTGATTTACAGCAATAGCTTGATGAAGACTTTCAGTGCCTGGGGTGCCCTAAGAGGCAGCAGCAGGGTCCCCTGTGCCCCTCCTGTGAGCAGTGGGGTCTGAGAGCTGCACAGTGACCTGGCCTGGGGGGCTCAGCCAGACCGGAGAAGAAATCACTGGTGCCCGATTTGAGTTCTCCCCATTTGACACAATCCTGGTGTGCATCTGTGTATACCCGTGAAAACTGACTTGGATGGCTCATTGATAATTTCAAATTAAATTTTAAAATAATTCTTTAAAGCTCCTGCACAGCAGGGTGAAGCTGATGAGCTCCACACAAACAAAAACCAGCATTGCTGTTCCACGTTTGGTCCCTGGGTGAAATATTTGCTGCCGGGCTCTTTTAAGAGCATGAAACAAAACTTGATGAAAAATAATTTTGCATTTTCAGAGGGTTGCTTCTTGGTCTAGTTAGGGCATGAGTAATTGTGTTTTCTGAAAGAAATACCAGTAGGCAATGCAGCTGGTTGTGAGCAAGGTCTGGTTTGCGCATAGGAACCTGCACTGGGAGATGTGTTCGTTCTCTGGGCCCACTCTTACAGCCTGCCACTATTCTATTTTTCAAGGCCAAACAAAGAACTTGTTAAGAAAAATCATGATAAAGTGTTTTGTTTGGTTTTTTCTTTAGAAAATGCTATTTCTCTGATATCAAAATGGTCTGGAAAAAGAGATGACTTGGAATTTTTTTTTAATAACTTCAAGGAACTTTGACAAGCTCTATGCTTGATATGTAATTTTAAAATCTTACTAAATATGCTGTGGCATAATTTACAATGTAAAGGTGGAGGGAAGCAACATCAAAATGAGGTATTTGAAGAGTTTTTTTTATTTTATGAAGAAAGGAATGAAGTTTGGGGGCAATTTTGGCTGCAGTGACTGTGAATTGACTGTTCAGGATTCAGACAAAGACAAACAGCAGGATTCTGGCCTGTTCAAGGATTTGCTTGGCAAAATCTCATGGGATACAACCTGTGAGTTTGGGCTGAGCTTTTGACACAGCCATGAACATCCCCTGTGGCTCAGCACCATGCCCAGCTACTGAAGTGTGGAATTAGGAAGTCATTTTAGATTGCAAAGACTTTGCTTAGGAAAACTTCCAGTGCACTGATGAAATTTGATTGGAAGATGGAGTAATTAAGAGAATTTATCTATTTGCTAGTTTTTCAGAGACTCAAGTGACAAAGCTTTCAGTGTATTCAGACATCACTTTGAAACGCTGGCATTGCCAATCTCACTTGGCTGCCTTTAAAATGACTTTACTTTTCATTGCTGGATTTATGAAAACGTTCTAACACATGCATCTATCAGGTTCTAAGCAACTTGCAGGGAAAGAGGATATCTCTGGGCTCAGATAAAGCCACAATCTTATTAGAGTTGTCTAGAAATAGCTTATCTGCTATTCTTAGCTTCTAGCTGCAGACAATGTAAAAGTAATTGTCCTGCTGTTGAAGGTGTCCATTATCTTATTATCTGTTGTAATTTTTAGGGATGCCATATCTGTATTAATACAAGATTATATTCTATAAAGACTACTTTTTCAGAAAGAAAAAGGAAGATCTATTACATGTTTGACAAATTTCTCCTCTATGTCTTCAGTTGCTGCTGTAATTCATGTGGGAGAAATCATGGCAAACAGAGAGAGAAAAGCTGCCCACAAAGGGCTATACAAAGATTTTAATCACTTGTCTCAGATGGTATTAGATAACAAAAAGATTGGTTAGGATAAAAATGAGGTGAAACAAAATCCCACAGTGCCTAAAGAAACACAAGCTGCATCTTCTCATTGTGCTCTTGTCCCTCCTTGTGGGGTTGCACAGATTCTTCTTAAGACCTGCATGGATTCTGCTCAAGCCTTACACATTTGTAGTGATGTGATCCTGGTCCTGGGGCATCAGGGATGTTGTGTGGCACCTCCAAGGTCTCACCACATTTAGGTTGAGCTTAGATGGTTGGATTTTTTTATTAATTATTGTTGCTTGACTTATTTAAATTGTAGTTCAAAGCCCTGTAAGCGTGAACTTTTTGTGAAACCATCAGAAATACATACCTGATGTGCTGCCTATTGACCATGACATGGAGGGAAAATAGTAAAACCTTGTTTTCTGCTCCATGCTTTCCTGCTGTGTTTGTCTGCAGTCTGTTACTGCAGGTGTGGCTGTTGTGGGTTCTGTGTTTCTGGGCACCTCATAGTTTACACCCACAGGGGGATTTTCTTAGCTACTCTTCCTTTTTCAGTGAAATGAAATGTTTAATTCTGTGATGTGCTTCAGTTTTGACTGCAGATAATTATTGCTCAAGATGGTTTGGTTGATATTGCTGGTCTCTGATGCTGTGAAGGCACTGCCTGTGCTTGTGAAAATACTGGCATCTCAAAAGTTGATGCCTCTCTCTCTTTTACTATTAGTTGGCTGAGGAAAACAGCAGTTGTGCCACTAACTGTAAATTAAAGTTTGTGTCAAAAGGTCCAACACAGGCACTAAAAGCACCTGCTGCACGTGTGCAGAGAAGTGGGTATAGCTGAGCATGTGCTTTGGGCAGGGAGAAGAATAAAGCTGCACATTTCTGGAGCTGCTCTGAAGCATTAGTTGCTAATGTTTGACATGTTGTGCATTCTTAATGTCCATGCATCCAGACTATTGGCACAGGGTGTCACTTTGCCTTGCATTTATCTCATCAAAGGTTTTCAGAATTTAGCGACTGATCCTCGACATTAAGGCAGTTTTTTCTCCCTACGTGATTTTCCACATTCTCTAAAACTCCAGATGATATTTTAGGATGGTTTTTTGAAAGTATCCAAATCCTGTGCATGTGTCTGATTTGAGTATTGCTTTCTTTTGTTCACCTGACTTTGTATTTTAATTTTATAGCAGCCCTCAGTGAGCACAGCTCTCTCTGTTTCCCAGCTGTGATCTCAGAGTTTGCAGTCTGCTTTACACAGCACAGAACAGCTCCCAAGTTTTTATGTCTACAGTGCTTAAAGTAACAACAATAATAATAATAATTTTAAAAACAGGAAAGAAATACAAGTGTGGGTTTATATATTGCAATCATGCATGTGGGAAACTCCGTATTTGCTCAGTGCACTTACTGGGAATATAGGCTCCAGTTCTGACTGCAGAGTGTTTGTACCCATAAAAATAATTATTCCTATGAGTCATGCCACTTTCATCATTGATGCTAAACCATTCCAAGGTAGCTAATTAGGGAAAAAGAAGTTTGTTCTTGTATTCCCTACACACAGGAGTACCTTTCCAGACATATTTATTTTCCTTTGTGTTTAGAGGAAAGACAGAATTGCTCAGGAAGCTGGGTACACATAAGATAATCTCAGGCTGATAGTTTCCTTCCAGCAGATTAGCACTGGAAATAATAGATGTTGCAGTAAAGAAGGATGCCCCCCTTCATGCAGTTTTGAGTTGTATTCAACTCCATAAAAATAAGGCATTGGTCCCACCCAGTTGTTTTTTAGCAAGGGATCTCGGAAGTCATTGTCATTCAGTTTACAAACTCCACTGCTCTGGAGTATTGCAGTATTTTGTTTTGCAGCATCTTTCCTGTTTTAGCAAACAGCAGATAATTTGGGCTAGTGCTGAATTTTGATTTCTTTTTTGGTCAGTGATGAGTTGCTAGTGTTACCAAATGGTGTTACCGGGTTATAATGCACGGTGGTGGCCCCAAAGTCTGAAGAAAAACTTCAAGTTGTTTTTTCTCTTTCCTGCCAAAATTCCAAAAATTGGCATTTTGTCCTCTGTTCTTGTGAATGGTTTCAGCTAGGTCTGAAATCAGTCTTCTCCTATTCAGGTCATGTTCATCTTTTCAGTAAAAAAAGACATCTGGCATATATTGAAACTTTTATATTATTTAACTAGGATTAACCTGCATAAACCATTTTTTGTCATTGTGATTTACCACTGAGATTTTTCCTGTTTTAGCATGTAAATTATGATGGCTGCTTCTGTACATCCTTGTGTTTAATTATTAACACAGTTTGACTGTAATTGCTGTCTGTAACCTGGACTACCTGACCAACACTGCAGACTTCAGGGATGTGATGGACAGAAATCTTTGAAAATGCCTTGACTGCAAACACAGAGCTTTGGTATCCTCCTGAGAAATAGGAATAATCCTTTTCTTGGCAATTGTAGCACAGAATCATAGTACTGTGATTTGTTATTATTTATGGAAGCAGGTAATAGATTCCAGCCAGATACATTTTTATTGTCATTTTTTGTTGTTCAAAATGTCTGTATCACACAAAGGATTGCCTTTGTAAACAGAGAAAAATCCCATTTCAAAGGTCTTTGTATGCTGAGAAAGTTCTGATATGAATTTTCTCCCAAGCAAACCCAAATGAAGCTTGGGTGGTAGGGCATTTTCCATCTATTGCTTCAGCTCAAAATTCTGAAAATATTGATTTTTTTTATTATTTATTATTGTTTAGATTAAAATGAAGCTACTCCTGAATTTAACCCTTTTGCCAGCTGTATCTTCTACATCTCATGTATTAGAGCAGGAATGAGTAGGAATGATTTCCTAATTTGAGCTCCAAGAAAAGTAGGTATGCAAATGGTTTTATCAGTTTAATAAACTAAAGCAAAATCTAGGATTATGGTCCTGTTTTCTCCTTGTAGCCATTGAGAATGGATATGTGGATGCTAAAGGAAGGAATCATTGCCTTCATGAGCAAGAAAGGATGGGACTAATCCTTCTGTTTCTTTGTGAATTAGAGGGTGGAAGGGTGAGATCTGGCACTGTATCCAACATGAAAAGGACATTTTCATTGTTCTGCCTCTATGCTTGCCATGCTTAGGTATAAAGACTTTCCCAGTCTTTTCCAGTCTTTTCCCAGGTCCCTGAATGCAATCAAAGTATCTCAGTAATTGAAACATGCACATTTTTGTTATTTGGACACTTGGGAGCACTTCTCAGCGTTACTCACAGCAGTGCCTGCAGTCATGCTGTCCATCCATGCCATAAGTGTAATGTGTATTTTGAAACTGAATTGCTAGGTCAGAAGAATCAGGGAATTGTTGTTTTAAACAACAAAACAAAACAAAAACCCTAATGATGAAGGAAATATGGCACTTTAAAAATGTGAAAATAAGCATCCTGCAGATATGAAATTGTCGAGAGCAGTTTATGAAAGCAGCTTTGTCATTGAAGAAGTAAAGCCTAATAATTTTTAATAGGCCTATAAATCTCTCTTGTAAAATGCAGCTACTGTAAACACCTCTTCCATATTTTCCCAAGTGTTTATACAGAGTTGTTAAGTGCTGGTAAGGAGACAGGATTGCTACATCTGGCCCCTGCCCTCTGAAGGAGCTGCAAGCTCATTGGGGTGATGGGAGCGAGTGGAGAGCAGTGGACAGGGCAGGGGAAGAAAAATAAACTCCCAAATGGAACTAGAAGATGGATATTTTAATGAAAGTTATAGGGAGTCATGCAGTTATGTGTGCTAGTTTGTGACTCCACTTGAGGAACTGGGAGAGCTGAGGGCAGGAGGGAGAGATGTGGCATCAAATCTCTGCTGTTTTCTTGAGGGATTCTGAAACCAGTGTTTCTGTGAGCAGACCCAGCATGTGGGAAACTCCATATCTGCTCAGTGCAGATATGATTTCACCTCCTGAAATGTTTAATGAGCCCAAGTAACGAACAAGGGCCAGGCACTTGAAAAAAAAAGCCTGTTCTGATTCCTCAGCTGTCCCCTCAAGCAGAAGGCAGTTGTCGCTGGGAGAACGATGTGTCTGTGCTAGCACTGCTCCAAAGGGAAGTGCTGAGGCTGAAGGGCTGTGCTGAGCCCTGCCAAGGCTGCACTCCTTTCCTGGGCTGTGCTGAGCCCATCCAAGGCTGCACTCCTTTCCTGGGCTGTGCTGATCCCATCCAAGGCTGCACTCCTTTCCTGGGCTGTGCTGAGCCCTGCCAAGGCTGCACTCCCTGCCTGTGCCAGGCTGGAGAAGAGAGGTCCATGATGTGGTGCTTCTAACTGGTCTGACAGGGCTTCACAGGTGCTGCAGTTGCTGTAACACTGGGGGTTGGCAGGAGATGCAAATCAAGACAATATGGATGAGGTAGATTGGTAAACCCAGGCTAAGTTTTTTAGATATGACTTGATCCTGAGAAAGGATCTGATTAGATTAGAGGTGCAGCACAGCAACAACATTCCTTCCATGCATTCCCCTCCTGCTGCTCAGCATGAGTCCAGCTGAATCTTGCAGGAATGCCTGCTGAGCCTGTGACAGAAATGCTGCTAACACAAGGCTGAGTCAGAATCCTTTCTTTCCTTCCACAGGGATCAAATAGCCCTGATGTTTTGGGAACTGGGAATTTCTAGTTTCTGTTTTGGGAACCAGGACTGGGTAACATATTGCTGATGCTCTTTATTTTGTACTGTCCTGCTGGTCTGTCTTTCCCTGTACAAAGGATGCTGGTATTTATTAGATGTGGTAACTCGTGATGCTGCTCTTACGTGGTGTGGAGTGAGGGATGTGAAAATGAGGATTTCTGGGGAAGTCTCATGGAACTTGAGCTTTAGAAAACTCTGCAATGAAGTATATAACAGATGTGTAGCAGAGAATGCTGTACTAGGGGACTTTGTGTGAATGCCTCATAGCTTAGGGGAAGATTCTGGGTCCAGACCAAAATTCTCAACTGCCTTATAATGAGAAAATTTGCAGCCTAATTCTCTACTGTGATTCCCCTTTAGGCTTATATTGGTGGATGTAATAATCTTGATTCACCAAAGGCATGAATTGCATAAAATATGACAGGCCTCAGCCCTAGCAGGATGCTTTGTCTCCCAGGGATGAATGTTCTGAATACTTTCAGGTAATGATCAAATGGATATACCTGTCACAAGTGAGTCACTTTTCTTTATGCCTGCAGAAAGAGTTAGTGCATGTTTCAATGCCTGGTTTACTCTGGTGCTATTTATATTTCAAGGACTTGCAGCTGGATAGAAAACAAGGAACAAGACTGCTTAAAGAACAAATTTCTAGTTTGGGGTTTTATATTTAAAAAAAAAAAGTCTATAAAAATGGTAAACCAGGCCTCACGAACCTGAGTGCAAATCATATACCTTGGGATTATTTTTATTATATCTTAAATGTGAGACTGAAAAAAAATTTACTCAAGATGCTATATTGCTCTGTACAAAGCATACATGGAGCCATGTCAACTGCTGTTCAAATATAGCTGTCCCTTGTGTGAAGAACAGAAGCAAACCAGAAAATTTGACCACACAAATAATGTGGTTTGAGAAAGATCTTGAAAGAATAGTATTGAGCAGGGATACACCTCTGGAACTGCAAACTAAGGTACTGCCCTGGAAAATTTGCTTGATGGAAGTACAAAACCTTGGCATCCTTTTGTGCCTGAGGGTCTCAGTGAAAGTCCTTGACACTGGGTGAATTCCACTCTTTAGGGCTTAGCAGAGCCTGGATCTGTTTGTTGAGAGAATGTCCATTATGTTAATGCTCGTTTAAGGGGATTCTGAACTGAGGACTAGGAGTATCTATCATTTCCTGAGTACCTGTAAGCAACCTCCTGATTTGCATTAAGATAAAGCTCTAGAGTAGCACTGTGTTACACTGTGCTGCGGCTTTCGGGTACAGTGGCTGCCAAACCAGTTAATCAGATGTGCTGGATGAGACCCAGCTGTGAAAGGTGAAGATTTGCCCAATTTTTCCTAAATGAGCTTTAGGCTTTTCTTGCCAGATCTGTTTTGTGGCGAGAACTGTGAATTGATGGTGGTGGTGGTGTGTGTGAACCGGGCAGACCCACACTGGAGAAAGATGACATCAGCTGTACAAACATGTTTTACTTGCTTTCCAACCAACACATAATGCTGCTTTTGGAACGAAACCCAAATAATGCAGGGCAGAGCCCGGGTGTCTTAAATGTTAACAGATTGTTTTTCAGACAATAAATGATCTAAGGTGCAGCCTGGGTAAACGTATAAAAATAACAAATTGTTTAGGCTGTTATTTCTTGGCAAAAAAATACAGTAAGATTCCAGCTTTTTATATACGTGTGTGTGTGTGTAACTTAATAATGAAATTATTAAGTTAGCCCACTCTACTGCTCTCCATATCCTGACATGCTATGACAATCTGAAAGAAATTATGCAAATCATTTTACTTCTGCAAACAGGAGTGAAACTATGGCCCTAGCCTAAGGCAGTGATATTTTTTTCACCTAAGAGCTTTGTATTTCTGATGGCTGCATTGGTGACTATTCAGAATTAAATTCTGCAACTTGAAGTGCAGTTTTTAAGGATTTATCCCGAAATGGGCTTTAAAAATCATACTCAAAATTTTAAAAGTTGTATAATTAAGTGCATCTTAGCAGAAAAGATAATGAAGCTCTAAATACAAAAAAAAGTCTTCAATTATCTTGAAAACATATTTAATCTTCCACATTTTTGTTAGTCACTCAACTCTGCTTAACCCACCCACCAAGATTATTTCTCTCTCATTTAGAGTGTGAATTTTGTATTATGCTCAGCTATTTTCTTTTGTAGTTTTGGTTGTCCTTGAGGACACAGTAAAAACATTGCATCCGTCTGCTGAGAAATGAGCTACATCTGCTCCACATCAGCCACGAGACCCGCTTTTGTAAATTAAATAAATGTTGATGCGAAGGGAAAGGAATAAATGATGGGAAGGGAGGGAAGGGAATAAGTGTTGATACTTGATGCGAAGGGGAAGGAATCTCAACCCAGAGGTCCGAGAAGGTTCTGAATCAGAAGGAAATCGTTTCGTGCTGCCGGGCGCCTGCGGATGCAGGCAGGGGGAGCCTGAGGACCGCAGAGCCGCTCCGGGCATCGCTTCCCTCTGCCGAGGGCTGCTCTCGGCAGGGACAGCCTGGCCCTGCTCCTCCTGGCTGCATTGCTCCTGTGTCCCTAAGGCTGGAAGGCTGGGAGAAAGCAGCCGGTCCTTGGAGGTGGAGGTGGCAGGGATGCGGCTCTGCGGACTGTCGCTCCCGTGGTCAGAGCCCTGCCAGCTGCAGCCCGCTCCGGGTGGGAATGTGGCTCCCTGCTGCTCCTCTCTCCGTGCCACTGCCGGGACGTGGCTGTCAGGAGAACAGCCACCAGAGCACTGCCACCATCCACAGGGACTTGTCACAGCAGGAGGGATCCCAGCGCACAAGCGGCGCTCGTGTGCTGAAGTCTTTGGCTGAGACTCTGGTGTTTTGGTTTCTGTCTGATTTTCCTCATGGTTTGCTGAAGTACAGCCGTGGATTCAGAATGGCTGCTTTTCCCTTTAGAACAGTTGATAATTGTGCTGATTGATAACATCACTAGCCACACGTCTGCCACAGTCAGCCCAAAGACAGGAGCCCTCGTGTTCGGACAAATTGTGCTTGGGATGTACACGTGGAGTGGGAGGCTTTCTCTGGGTTTCCTTCTGCTGATGTGTGTTTGTAAGAGAGAACAGCACACACTGAGGGGAGTTTGGTGAGCTGGAGTATTGTTGTGCCCTGAGAGGTGAAACAGGACTGTTTGACTCCAATATCAGAAGGCTTAATATGATTTATTAAAATGACTCCATTGTTCAAAAGGCTTGGGCTATGATGTGCCCAGGTACAGAGCTCAGATGCTGCTTCTTCATGCTCCATACAAGAAATGCTTACAATTCAGTGATAACAGTTCTTCACCTCATTGGCTGAAAGATAGAAAACCCTCCCTCTCCCATAGTGGGAGACAGGGCAGAAAAACACCACCTGTGTCCTTGAAAACACAGCTCAGAGATATGTTTAGAGAATTCTGTGGAGAGAAAATTGAGCTTTCCCCTGGAAAGAAAACCTCCAGCAGGTTTTCACCCCGGAAACTCATAAAATGTCCAGATGACGCTTCAGACACAGTGACAGACCAAGTGTGGGGACCATGAGCCCCCATGGAATAAATACTTGGGTGGGAAACTGTAGGAGTGCTCTGAGGAAGGATGTGGGCTTCAGAGGTGGGACAAAGCATTTACTGTCAATTATGGAAGTATTTGGCAACATGGCAGCTCCTCTTCCAAGTGGAAGCAATCCCTGAATTTCTTTCTCCCCAGTGGCCCAAAAGGCACAATGCAAGTGAAACCTCTTTCAAGCACTTTGGCTAAGATCACAATTGCCAGGCTTCTTTATTATAATAATTTATGCTGCAGTGTAATTTCTAGAGTAACAATAATAATTCAGATGGTGACAGACTCTTAATTAAAATCACTATAGAAGCCTTCAGCTTTTAGCTGCTTCACTTTTCCTATTGCCAATACATATTGAGTGCAACAGTTTGGTGAGATGGAGTTAAAACAGCCTGGTGGCAGCTCCAAGAGCTGAGCACATCCTGGATCTCTGCATGTGTGTGCACAGAGCTAACTGGGGAAACAGCATTTCTATCAAGGGTTTACCTTGATTTTACTGATTTAAAGCCATTTGCAAAGTATGGGAATGGGTTGATAACCAAAGGAAAAATTGTAGTAAGGAAACGTGAGATCTATGTGCTGGAAGATTGACTTTAGACCAGTACTGAAAATAATTGAGGAGCATTGAGCAGAAGGTGAAACTGGCAAGTGTGAAAAACTTCTGTTGGACTGCAGCTGGCTCTTAGCCAAAGTCACAATAGTAACCACCACAATTCAACTCTAGACTTGCTTCTGGTAGGGGTGTGAACTCTCACATTTAATTGGAAGCAGCGTTTCACTGGGAGGGTGGGTGGAACAGGAACGTGACTCTAAATGCTTACCCACCTCTTCCTACTGCAGAGCATTTTGTTCCTTTCTAGGGCACAGTGATAAGAAGGATAAAATTGATGATTAGCCTGACTTCCATTGCAATTCCCATTGGCCCTGTGTAAATCAGGGATCGGAGCAGTCACATGAGCAATTCCAGGCCACTGACATAGCAAGTTCCTTGTGTTTTATTTTACTCTGGAATTCATTTCAGGCACAAGTAGATTGATAAGCAGATGATGACAAATAATTGAGTTAATCCAAGAAAGCTCCGAGGCTACATCTATCACAGTAGGTGCAAAAACAATGCATGCAATTTCCTGCCTGTATCAGGGTGGATTATCTAATTATTTCAGCCTTCTGAGGCATCCATTTGCTTATGTCTCCTAGGTGGGATTTCTTGTTGTGGGAGAGAGTCACTCTCATTAACTTCTTAAACGGAGACTTGAAGATATAGCATAAAGTGTTGTATGAGCATATACACCATTAGTAGTAGACAGGAATCAGTTTCAGCTGATGGAAGTATGAATAAAAGAGATGTTTTATCAAACATGTAAAAATATAGACTTGCTGTAATCCAAGTGTGCACATCAGTTTAGATGAAAGATGACCACTCTAGCCTTGTTCTCAATTCATTATAATGATATTCTTTTATATATATATATATTCATATATATATATAAATCTTATTTACTCCTTTCTAGATGAGTCAGCCAAGGTAAAAATAAAAGCTAAACAAGTTGGAAAGGAAAAATCCTTTTATTTCTCTATTTTCCCTTTCTAGGAAAAGTTTCAATAGACACTTTAAATAGAAAACTTGAAGAGCAGAATCTCTTCTGGTGCTAGAGATCCATCAGGAACCTTAATAATTACCATATTTGAGGTTTCCTCCATACAGGAAAAATCCCTTTCATCACTCTGGTATCAGGCACATGTTGGTCATTATTACAGAAAAGATAACAGGAAGATGTAAATGAAGTTCCTTGTTCTTTAAAGGTATCAGGAGGATCTCTATCTCTCCCCTCTCTATGCGAGTCCATATTTATACATGTAATTTTAATTCACTTAGGATTTAGAAAAAAACGTGTTCAAGTACCTTCTTTTCTGTGAAATAAGAATTCAAATTTTTCTCAAACTTCTACTGCAGTAAGTAAGAATGAGAATATTGTTACATGCAGTACAGATTCAAATATTTTTGCAGCCTTTCTGGTGCTTAATGTGTTTTCCTCAGATACCTGTGTTAGAACATAGAAGCAAGTCTAGCTATGTAAGGCCTTTTCTGTAATTTAGGCTGGTGTGAAGTGTTTCTAGGTAAATTTTAGCTCACTGATATGCAAACAGGCAAAATTCTTTCTCAAGCTCACATCAAAGCTAACAGTAGATCAAAAATATTTAATGAAAAAACTCATAGGTAAGCCATTAAAAATGCAACAAAGTGGTCAGTGTCTGGCAAAGTTAAAGCATGGATAATAGCATTCATATGCTAATGCAAAGCTGTTTACATGAGGGAAATATAAACTTATCAAATTGTCTGAAGTTGCCATTAAAGTTCATGAATCCTTTTCTGAGATGAGAGGTATTCCTATTTGAATGTAGATAAATATTCATGGGAGGCTTTCATTTGAAGGGAGAAATTTTCTATTAATAAAATTGTATCTGATCTAGATATAACAGGCTGCTATTTGCGTGTTGCTATAAAGGTGGTTTACAGTGTATGAAAAAATGATTATTCATAGGTGTCTTTAAAGTTTATTAGTACAGTACCACCCAAAAAAAAAAAAGCTATCTCTTGGGGATTTTTGGTGGTATTTTTGTTTCTTTGTTTGTTCCTTTGTTTTTAAATAAGATCATGGGCATTCTACTGGGGTTTTTTTTTGTCTTTTTTGAGTTTAGGACTAAAGTGCATTTCATCTCAGTTTCTTGAAGGAAAACAAAACTTTCACTGAACAGATCCATTTGTCTAATACTTCTAGGCTTATATGAAAAAAGAGAACTGCAGAGAAAGTTTTTGCCTGGATCAAGTCAATGATATCTTATATGAGGGGAGCAGCAAGAAAAAGGGAACATGTGAATGTGTGAATCTGATAGAGAGTAATTCTGTATTAACTTGTCCTAATTGTTAGTGTTTATTTCATGTATGGTTTTTACACTGTTTTTAAAATGCTGCTTTCATTCTTTATGTCCAAAGTACCTGCATAGCTGTTTAAATTTGGTAGCACTGATCAATATTGCTGTTGATCAGGTGCTTTGGTGGACAGTAAACCAGTGCAGCCTTCTTTCCTAGGAATGTTTTATCCTGATTTTGATCCTTTGTGTGAGTTCTGTGGTGTTTAAGGAGTAGCATTCATCATTGAACCATGGGAGGTTTTTTTGAGAAGTTTTTTGGAAGAGCTTGCTCATTTTTTTTACTGGTTTGCAAGAATCTGTAGGATTGTAACACGTTTCAGGTCTCTAGAACTATAAAAGAAAAATCTGTGAAGTTGCTCAATAAACTCCAAAACTTTTGAAGGCGTTGGTTGATATAGAGAGAGTGATGGGTTTAAGTTTTGGGTTCTTATGGAAAACTAGCACTGTGCAACCCTGTTAAAACAGGGGAAAGTGCTTTAAGGACTGCCAGATCCTTAGATCATGGCAGATACTTGTCAACAAGGAATCAATGAGTGGGTGTTCTCGTGAATCAGCATCAAAAATAATCTTATTCAGCATTTTTTGCAGGTAATAATGAAGTAAATTAAAACTTGCTAAAAATTCAATTTGCACTTGACCCAAGAGGGAAGGTACATATTGAGGACAGAGGATGCTGCTGGCTGGTTAGACCAGCTCCCTTGGGCTTCAGCACAGCCAAATCCAACATTACACACCCAGGAAACAGCAGAGTGTTGGGCACATAGTAGGGATTATATTCTGGGAAACTCTGGCTCTGGAATGAGCTAAGGGGAATCTTCAGCTCCAGGAATCTGCCTGTAATGTGCTTAGAATTGTGGAATGTGGGGCTGTGTGGGCCTCTGGCAACCAACAGCCAGGATGGGGGAGCTGGAAGGTGCCAGGAGCCCCCACAGGGCAGCATGGCTGGGGACAGGGATCTGATCAAGCCAGAGCTACCCATCCTCCTTGCTCCTCCTTGAGATTCCTCACATCCAAGGGCTGTGCTGCTCCAGGGCTTTCTGATCAGCTCCTGAGCAAATCCAAGAAGTATCTTGTTTTTCTTAGGAACAACCTAGCCCTAAGTTTTTATCAGAGATTAGCAGTTGCTAGACTACTACTGCACTGATACTGCACTGATATTATTTCCAAAGGATTGAAAAGAAATAAAAACATATATTGCAGGAACAGATGAAATATACCTAACAGGTAGAAAGGGCTGATTTCATCTAATCAGATATAGAATAAAGCTGGATTAATACTCTTGCAGTTGAATGTTGGGCACAGATTTCATTGGATTCCCTCCAGGCTTTTTGATTAGAGACTATCCACAGTGGCAAATGCTGGGGTACTCTCAAAGGAGCAGTGAGACAGAATTCACATTTGATGCTTCTGTAGCAAACCTGACTTTTAGCTGCCAATGTGTTAAATGTTTTATCTCATTCGGAGCCAAAATACTGACTGGATGTTACAGATGGTGATGTGCATGTTTTTGGAAAGATGATGAATGCCTCCAGCCCTAGCTACAAATGGCTAACTAATTAAATATTGTACAGTGAGTTTTTGATTGTGATACAGTGGAAATTCACAGAATTAGCTTTGGTGAATATTTTCATTCAAGAAACAATAGCTTTTAAGCACACTATTTATTCATCAGTGGAAATTTGCCTCTACCTACAGAACAACCACAGAATCAACTCAAGCACATGAGTTGCTTTCATAATAGCAGTTAAATACTGAAGAGGAATGGTGTGTGATATCATCTGCCTGTGGAAAATCCAGCAATTCACTCCAAAGGTGAAAATCTTGGTGGGTCTGTACATGTGGTTGCAAACTGGCAGCCCCTGTGCTTTGGCCAGGGGGACACTGCACTAAGCCAGATCATTCTGCAGGTGATCAAAGTTGTGGTAAAAAAGGGATGACTGTTCTTTAAGCAGGTGAAGTATCCAAATGGAAGAGGCAAAGGTCAGAGGAATGATTTAAAAATTTCCTTGCTTAGCAATATATATATTTGAAAAAAAAAAAAATCCATATATCCAAATCATCAGCCAGAGCCATAGGCCACAAGGTTAGAGTATAAACTGTCAATATTAACTGCTGCTAATGGAAATGCAAATTGCTGGAGCAATGAAGCAGAAGATGCACAGGCAAGACATGGAACCAAAGGGAGTGACAGCAAAGCAAAGAAGAAGTTGGTGCAGGGTCACAGTGCTGGCCAGAATGGGCCTGGGAAACAGGACTTGGAGATATTGACCTTTTTTAGAAATTTGCACTGAGGAAAGACCTCAGCTTTGCCATCAGCTTTTTCTCATTGCTGAAACTGTCTGGTTTTGGATCCCTGTGGAGGCTAAAACAGCTGTGTAAATAACAACAATGGCTCAAGCAGTAACCAAAGACCCCATGGTGCATTTGAGCCAGTCTGCAGATCTTCAGCCCTGTGTGTTCTGGTGAACAATACAAACCTGCTTTCTGAAACACCAGGCCTGCCTCATTCTGAGAAAGGGCATTGGGTTTTCATGTATCATTACAGACACTGAGGGATTGTTTGCATTTGCTGAAATAATATTTCATTACTCTGGTTGCTTTTCTTAATGAAAACAAATATTTTAAAGTGGTTAATTTATGAGGATAAATATTATCCAGCAGGTTCCTAAACTCCCCAAGGTAAATAATACAGGCATGGTAAAGGCCAGCTCTGTTATATTAATAATTGATGTTTGGCTTCCTCCTAGCTCAACTGTGATCTATTCATCCTGCTTTGTAAAAGTGCAATTAGAGGTGAATTACAGTAATCAATAGAGCAGTAGCATTTAGAACCAGGGTACATAAATAGAGGGAAATTTTGCAATAGGAAGTTTTTTGAGGTATAGTCCAAAAACTGACTTAGTTGGATGGAATCTTAAATGATCACAAAGGAGATTAAGTTATAATTGATGTAGATATTTTCAGAGGTTTTCTTTTAAACCAAAACCGACCTCTAACACTTTGACTGAAATTATTTCCCTTCCTTTTACTTCTGCTGTGTCTCTCAGCCCATGCTCTCATGATGTGACTGATGCAGCTTTCCTGTGCTTGCCCAACATCTGCACTGTTTGGGGGCAGGTGAGAGGAAGAGGGGGATGTGACGGGAAGCAGGCCCTGCATTTGGGAGACTGCGTGGCAGATGTGGGGGGCTCTAAAATGAGAAGTGGAGGAGGAACAGAGGAAATCTCACATGTGCTACAGCCAGAGGAAATACAGTGTTGGGGTGGGGGGAGGGAGGGGAGCTGGGATGAAATGACCTCCAAGATTCTGTGAGAAAGTTTTGCTTAATCACCCGAGCATATAAACTGCTACAGAGAGAAGAGCTGATAGTAACCACACTTTGGTGCAGAAAGGAGCCATAGAAGAGGAAAGGCCTTGGAAGTCCTGTGTTTCAGATAATGAAAATAAGGGTGTTACTGTGCTGAGAGGAGAGGCTGCCACAAGCCTGGGGCACTGCCCTGTAAAGCTTGTGTACAAGCTCACACCAAAATCTTTGAGCATCCCTGTGACTTAGGAAGACTCTGTGCTTTTCTTTGTACCTTTGGGACTTAGGGAGGATTTGGGTATCTTAAATAAAATTTGCATGATGTTCTCCATGCTTTCTTTTCCTGCTTCCTTTCAATGCCAATGTGTTAGTCAGGAATAGCCTTCCAGAGTTCAGGGAACCCTTCCTGGCCCCGTGTCCTCTGTGGGGCTGCCAAGCACTGGGTTTGTTTCTGCAATTTGGGGTTCCATTGCATCCAATCAAAGCCTAATTCAAACTTACAGAGTCATCTTCCCCCAGTATTTCATTTGTTCAAGGTTAAGGACTCTCTGAAGCTGAGTTGAGGCCTGACTTGGCTGCTGGGACTTGCCAAAATCTGGCTGCTGTCCCCATGGCTGGGGAGCAGCTGCTGGGGGAGGGCACAGGACACTCCTGTCCCTGCAGAGGGGCTCTCCAGAGGGACGAGGTGGAGGCTGAGTTGCAGCGTGTGGTGAGCTGGATCCAGGGTTGGTGGGAGTCACTGTCAATGTGAAAGCAAATACTGGTTGATTATTATTATTATTATTAATAGTCACCATTGTATTCTCCTTCTCTAGGGCATTGTGGTGTTTGAGGTGAAACTAAGTGCTTTACAGTTATTTAGGAAATGTGGAATGGCTCAATAACGTATTCCCTGTTGTGACTTTTGGACTTTATGCAATGTCAATAAAGGGATAAAACGTGTTTAATTAAAAAGAGGCTGATTTTATTGAACAAATATGCTAAATAAAAGCCAAAATAGGAGCATTAACATGTTGGTCTAACTTCTCAAGCACAATTTTCAGTTTACTATAGAAATTTAAAAATAAAACATCAGTTAATGTAATTTAAAAAAATTAATTTAATTAACCTTTGTTTTTCTGGTGGCCATAGCTTATTAAATGGGCACTACCCAATAGATAGGAGAAAGGTGCTATTTGAATTGATATAGAAGGAGATGCTTTCTTGGCTAGAGCTTTGCACTCCTGAAAAAGGAAATTAAATAATTAAAGCTCTGCTTACTGCAATCTATATTCCTGGGAAGCATTAACTTGTCAGTGTGTAATGCATGCACCATTCTGCATGTGCATTATGTTTTAATAATGCCTTCATCTTTCTCATAAGGCATATTGTCCTCTAATGCAACCCTCTCTAATAACCCTGTCCTGGCAGTTGTCATGTGATCCTGATTGCTTTTGGTGAGTAGAATATCCTGTAATTATTTTCCTCTCCTATTAAGCTTCACATTCCCTGTACATAGAAAGGTACCTTCATGTGGTAATATAATGTGTATTGTTTTTTGATTTTACTTTTATAAGCATAATGAAATGATCTCCCTCCACATCCTGGAGTAGCATAATGCTTCTCGATATATTGCTGTACCAATTTATGTTGGCTTATCAGAAAGGTGCTTCCAGTGCATTAGCAAAACCCTGAAGTACTTCTGGTGTTAGGACAAAGCGCCTGGGTAGTTGTAAATATAGGAAAGAAGGTTTTCAGTTTGATAAAACTTGGAGCAGGAAATGCCACTTTAAGATCACAGTGTGTTTAGCCAGGCTGTCCCACTGCCAACCCTCCCCACAGGGTGGCTGCTGCAGGAGAACCGAGTTTCTCTCTGCCTGCTGCCCTTGGCAGTGTTTCCCAAATGTAGGGAGCAGTGCCCTCATTTTCTCACTTTGTTTACCCTGCACTGAAACAATTTGTGGTAATGTGAAGAGGTGGGAGCTGCTGGGTATTAATGCTCCCCTCAAACTGAGAATTGGACACTCGGTTTAAAGACATTTCCAGAGGCTACCTCAATTTAGGGTTGGGAAGCCTTTAAGTTTTGTAGCTTACCTATGTAGCTCTAGGTGCATCTCTGTGGGAGGAGAGGAAGCAAGCAAATCAACAAACAAGTCATTCCTCCCATAAATCTCTTCTGATTGAACCTGAGCATGGCACAGTGTGCTACAGAAGAATGAATAAAGCGATGATAATAACAGAACCAGATAATTACACAGTGATGGGCAATAGCAGCAAATAGGCCTTATCTTGCTCTGTGAAATAGAAACTCATGGCCAAACAAATAAGTCTGCATTCGCAGAGAGAGCGTTTTCAGCAATCCATGGGCAATGACCCTCAAAATTATGTATTTAAAAAAAAATATTCTTTTCAGAAGTGCAGCCTAGGCCTGTAGTGCAGCTGAGAAGAAGATATTTGTGTTGCTCAATTGCACATGCAGCCTATCATCAAATTTTCACCCCACTGAGGAGTGCTGGTGGTCACAACTGGGTGCTGCTCAGGACCCAGTCACATATTAGCATTTATACTTTCTGCTCTTGCTTGGGCCATCTGATGCAGTAATTATGAGTTTGGGTTTTTCCTCTTCATCCAGACAAATAATGACTCTTTAGACGTGAGATGAGAATTTTAAACCACTGAAAATGGACCAAGGGCTTAACCTTTGAGCACTTACCTGAGTCAGCTCTACTCCCACAGGTGTACTCCAGTTAGAGTGCACTCTGCTTTAGTGTGTGGAGGATGCAGAAGAAACTGGGTTTGCTTCTTCATGCAATCCCCAAAATTTGAATGTGTTTGCACATTCTTCTAGCACTGGAAAGAAGTGCTAAAATGTTTTGGCAAATGATATTTAGATACAGCTTTGAACAACCTAATCTGGTGGAAAGTGTTCCTCACCAAGGCAGAAGGGTTGGAACTAGATGACTGAAGTCCCTTCCAGTCCAAATCATTCTATGGTTTTATGAAATACTTGTTTATTATTGTAGAAGACCAAATATATGTGTCAAAACCCAAGGTAATTTAATTTATGAGCTCCCTGTATACATTTCTTCAGCCTGAGTCAATGAAGAACTTGGGCAGCTGCTTCACTGTCAGTAAAGTTTGGGTTATTAGAGTTGTTAGTTTACTGAGTCTTTGGATTTGGTGAGCTCTACTACTCTTGAATTTAGAGTCTTAAGCCTTTGCTTAAAATTAAACGTGTTTTTAATTTTTTTCCTGAGAGGGAGGAATTATTATCTGTCATAATACTGTCACCCAGAGAAGTGAAATAAAGTGGATGGTTTTGCTGCTAAAAGGCTGGTGTAGGAGAAGAATGGTGACAATCTTGGGAGGATGATGAGAGTCTGGCTCCCTTCCTCCTTGTGCTACTGACTGGAGGGCATTGGGCCCGTGTGTCCTCACCTGGCACAAGAGCCTGTAGTGAGATGAGCTGCAGAATTATGGATGCACAAGGAAGGGAAACTCTCCTAGGCCTTATAACTAAGAATAAATCCAGCAGCCATCTTTTCCTACATGAAAATAACTTCATAAATATAACTAAGTATCACTTTTTTTTTCTATAGAGGTTTCACTAGAAACTTTTCAGCTACAAAACTGTGAAATAACTAATTTTTCTAGTTAAAAATGTGCTATTGGTTTCTGTGTGACAGTTCAGCTTGGGTGTTCCTTCTCCAGTTTGTAGTACCTGCTGAAAAACTGCCCTAAATAATACTGTTCTTCACTGGTAGCAGAAGAACTGCAATAAGTTATTCTAGCTGAGTATAATTTTCTTGAAAAAATTAAAAAAAAATTGAAATAACTCTCAAGAATATTTTACAACCCTATCAAAAGAAAATATCAAGAGCACTAATTACAAAATTACACTTGCATAAATGAGTGTGAAATGTTAGAATTACAATGGAATTTGTATCCTTTAAAAGTAACATAAAATATTGCCAAGAAATAAAATAAAATATGCATCCAACTGTATTGTTACAGCAATAGTAATAATTGCTAATGCCTGTCAAAGGTACCTTTTGGCTCTAAAATCTCAAGTTAAATCTTTCTCCCTGTTAGCAGCATTAGTAAATAGCTGTTGCTGGACTGCCAGCTTATGTTGTACCAACAAAGCCCATCAAAATCTCTCTCTTATTGAGGATGCTGCATTAGCTGCTGCTTGGCAGAGCATATTTAACTTTCTAAGCCCAGATTTAGGGGTGGTGGCGTTGTTTCCCCAGGGCTAAAGGCTGAAGGGAGCAGGATCAGAGGTGCATGGAGTATCTTATGTTGTGTGTAGGTAAAACCTTACACAGGCAAGGCCTTGTGAAGTCATGGCTCAGGCCTGCTACTGCAGCTAAGCTGGAAAGGGCTGAAAAGTGACTCAGCTGAATTAGGGGTAGAAAAACAAGTTATATAACCATGATGTGTTCACCTCGTGGTGTGTGGTGGTTTGTAGTGATTGTGAGTTTAGGCTTTCTGAATCTTCGAGCAGCACACCTGCTAGGAGGTTCTTCGTAAGGGAAAAGATCACTTTTTCCACAAGCAGATGTCTGTAAACAATCTGGGCCAGGT
>VXAX01005174.1:25846-76502 GCA_013399835.1 Leptocoma aspasia
AAAAAAAAAGGTGTCAGTGAAAACTTGTTTAGCCAAACGGGCTTCCCTGGCACGAGGCTGGGGCTGGGCACCTCCCTGCTTTGCCATGCTCCTCGGCCCGTGCCAGGCGGGCAGGCACAGGCAGGGAGCAGAGGGAGCTGGCACTGGCAGAGCTGTGGGACCTGCACTGGAGGCCAGGCAGCTCCCTACAGCAGGGACAGAGACAGACGACCACAGGACAGCCTGCTCTGCCACTTATTGATTTTTATTTATTTTTTATTAAGTGCAAGTGTTTCCTGGTGCTCGGCATCACCCTGGGAGCAAAGGTGGAGGAAGGGGAAGGCCCTTCCCAAGAGCTTGTCCTTCTCTGCCTGCAGTGCCCTGTGTGCCCACCCTGCCCTGCCCGCCTGCCCAGCTCGGTGAGGGGCTCCCAGCACCACCAGGACCCAGAGCACTCACTGCTGGGCCCCCAGAATCACACACCTCCCAAAACCTGGTAGGATGACAGATGTTCCAGGGGACAAAGCTCTGACCCCGGGGGTCACCCAGCACGGGGTCAGCATGAGGAGGGCTCCAGCTCCTTTTCTGTCCTGTGGGGCTCAGAGCCAGCCCAGCCCTTCAGGCTGCTCTGGATTGAGAATCTTCTCTTGAATGTGACAATCTTTGTCTTGATTGTACCAATAGCAACTGGCGTGTGTCCCTCCATGCAGGACCCACTGGGGCTTTCCTGTGTGCGTGGGGGGTCTCCTACCTCTTTCCACAGTCCCTCATGCTGGACACCATGTCCTGGGGATGTTCCCACACAAGGTGCTCAGGTGTCTTCTGAGGCCTGGGAAAACACCAGTGTAGTTTTGGTAGCCCGATTTTGTAGCCCAATTTTATACTCCAATTTTATATAGAAATTTTATAGCCCAATTTTGTAGCCAGATTTTGCAGCCCAATTTTATATAGAAATTTTATAGCCCAATTTTGTAGCCAGATTTTGTAGCCCAATTTTGTAGCCCAGTCCATCACTCCTGCCCTGGGATTTGTCCTGGTAGCTCCCTGCTTTGTCCCCCACCCCAAACCTGCAGGGTTTTCACCAGGGAGAGCCTCTCTGCTAAAAAAGGCCACTGCTTGACCAGTAAAGGCACCAGCTGCTTGCCAGAGCCCTCACCTCCCTGCACCCCCTGCTCCAAGGAGGTTTCCCTCTCTGCTCCATGACCCCCATCAGCATCCACACCATCAGCAAGGACAACCTCCCTGCAGGCAGAAGCTTGGAGCACCCCCTGCCCCAGCCTGGCACCCCTGCCCAGGGCCACAGGCCAAGCCAGCTGGGCAGCCCCTGGCTCAGCCAAGCAGATGGGCTCAGATGCCAGCAGCCAAGAGGCCATGGAGATACATGTCACATTTGCAGGACAGGATTCCCATCAGCGCGTCTCCGTCTGGCTGGGCATGTTCTGTAGGCAGGGGAATGCTCAGCTGCTAATCCACGTAATCCTGCTCTAGGCTGGATTCATTTTAAAAAATAAATAAGTAGCTGAGAGCAGTTTTTGGACCATATGACTCAAGTGCTGGGCTCTGATTGTGAGAGGCAGAACCACAGGAGTCTTATTTACATTGATTTTCATGGAATGTGCTGCTTGGATCAAGGAATTAAAGGACTACAAGGCAAGGGTAACCTGCAAATCAGGCAAGGGCATCCCAGCTGGCACACGGGATGTAAGATCTGATTACCACTTGCCTGGGCTTTAACCTCTGTTTGCTGCACCATTTTCATATTCACATCCAGAGCTCAGGCATGCATACAAATGAAACAGGCTGCTGGGCCCAGTCTTGGAAATCTTGGTCAAAGAACAGAGCAACACTGGAATAAAACACCCAGACCATATCCTGCACAGGAGCCTCCATCAGGGTGCTTGCCCCATGGTGCAGCACTGGGCACTTGGCAAGTCTGGGTGCTGGAGCATCTCCTCAGGATGGCAGGATCCTCTGGAGCATGTGGAAAGCAGCCATCTGTAGGTGTCAGGGAAAGATTTCTCACCCTGGCAGCATTGGACAAGCGCTGGGGTGACCCAGACAGCCACCTCAGAGGTGTCAGCTCCGCTCTCCTGGGGCAGGACCTGCTCTTGGCAGGACCTCTGGGGTGTGGACCATGGTCTGGTTGGTGTCAACCTCTTCCCCACCCCAGGATGACCTCGGGAAGGGCAGCACCCAGACTGGCTGATCTGTGTTAAAGAAAATAATGTATCATCTCCAAAGGAACTTTGCTTTGCTCCCAGGAGAAAGGCAGCCGTGGTCGTCAGGAGGAGCCAGGGCCTGAAGGGACTTGTCCCCATCAGACACCTTCAGCTGAAAGCCAAGTTTCTGTGATGATCTCAGGGCCAGATTCACAGCAGCAGCAGCAGAGACACACACCCCAGCCTGCTGAAACTGGCAGGAGGCAGAAGCCAAGAGGCTCCCTGCAGAAATTCACCGGTGGCTGTGGCAGCCAGAGACGATCCAGGTGCTCTGCCCGTGTCTCCAGGTGCCCGGGTGCCACGTCCACCCATCCCCAGTGTGGGAAATGCCTGACCCAGATTCAGGCCTCATTAGCAAGTCAAGTTCCTCGTGAAAAGCAGGTTCTTGATGCTGCATCTGACCATGAGTAACTCCACGTGGTTGCACAACCCCTGCCTGTGCCATCTCGCTTCCCTTTCCACCCTGACGAAACCCGAAGCCCGGGCATCACCCTCGGCTGGTGCTGGCAGGTCCCCGTGGCGTGTGGCTAATGCCAGACTGAAGACACCTGCAGGACTGGGGCCACTAGTTTTGCCAGGTCAGGAAAACCTGTTTTCCAGGTGAAATATCCTTACTTTGTAAAGAAAGAAGAGCTGTGTCTGAACGCTCCTGAGCAGAGCCCACAGATGAGCCCTAGAGCTGTTTGGCTGCAGGTTGGTTATGGGGAAGGGAAGGAGAGCCTGGAGGAGGACAAGGCAGTGTCAGGATGCACATTGGTGTCTGGCACATGGAAAAAGTGTGGGGGGTGTAGGAGGATGGAGAACCTGCCCCGTTGGGAGTTTCCCCTGAATCCTGGCCAAATATAATCTCACAGGAATTAGCCTCATTGGTGCCAGAGGTGAGAACATCTCTGCTAGCTTTGGACACCTCTGACTGGGCTGCAAAGCGAAGACCTGGCAGGAACAAGGTGTCCTGCTCAGATGGGCAGTGGGGAGAGGCAGCCCCAAGGACAGGCCGGGGGGCACAGCACTGCCAGCCCCCTGTCCGTGTGCAGGGACATCTGCCAGCCCCAGGCTGCTGATCTGATGCCTCCTGCTTGTAAGGCTGGCACAGACTGACAGGTCCTCATCCCATATTAATGAAGAAGTCACTGTTTTGCCACCAGGATCAGCAAATGGTATGAATTACCCACAGGAAATCAGTGCACAGAGGCACAGGACTCAGAGCCCCAGTGTGGCTCTGGCTGCCCCGAGCATGGCCGTGCCCCTTGGGGCATTGAACTGTAGAATCACTGGGTGGATGGGCTTAGAAGGGACCTTAAAGCCCATCCTGCTCCAGCAGCCCACACATCTCTTTGCACTGCTGTTGCATGAACATATTATAAGTTTCTCTGCATGCAGGCCTGCGGAAAAATTCTTCTTATGGGAAAGCATCTTTTACTGTTTTTTTACTCTGTAGAAGTTTCTATAAACAAAATCTCTAAGTTGTGTTCAAGGACAGAGATGTTCTGTGCTTGTCTCCTAATAATAAAAGATGGAAATTTTTCTTTCTTTCAACCTGTGAGGTGAAAAGTTGTTATCTCTGATTGTGTAAGCTGTTCTGGCATTCCTTAGACAGAGCAAGAAGCAAGAGCTTTGGATGCTCCGGGCTGGGCAGATAATAGCCCAAATCCTTCATATTATAGAGTCATGTTAATAAACCATATTTAGCCTTCTAATATTATTGTCAAAAGTCCTTTGTTACTACATGGACCACAGCAATACACTGCCATGGCCTAGGTCTCCCAAAAGCTGTGGAAGATGCTGCACGTGCCCACAGGGCCCTGGGTCACCTCTGAGTGTGTAAGGGACAACCAGAGTGACTGCAGTGTCACACAGCAGGGATGGAGTGTGGTAGCCCTGTGCTTGCTGCAGGGTGTGGGAACTACCACGAGCATCCTTTGAGGCCACCCAGGTCCTTCCCAAACAGTGGCATGTGAGGAAAGCTTGCGAGACACTCAAGGTAAAGGATTTTTTCTGGTCCATCTTGTAGATGAAGCTTGACAGAAGTGTCTTGTGGCAGGTGAGTGGCCAAGCACATCTTCCATCACCTTGTCTTTGCTGGACTGAGGCCTCATCACCACTGGGAGGGATCAGAGGCCACAGCTGTGGGAGCACAGAGTGTCCCATGCAGAACCACCTCGCCACACACACACACAGAGCACACAACACTGCCCAAAACCTCAGCCACAGGCACTCAGCAGCTGCATCCCCAAGACCAGAGTGTGCCTTGGAAAATGGGCATTGTCTGACATGGGAATGCTGGAGCTGATCCTCAGAGCAAGGTGTCACTCCAGGGACCCCAAAGGCTGCAGGAACCTGCTCCCCCCACTCCCCACCAGGAGCAGAGGAAGGCAGCCCCCCTCTCATTGACTGCTGCCCAGTGGGACACCTTGCAAGAGAAACCTATTTCCTCTCACAGCAGCACCTGTCAACTGCAAACCTTTCACTGCCTGGTGATTTAGCTTCCCTTCTGCTCCGAATTAGGGAATAAAAAGCAAAAGTTTTAATGTAATGGAAGCCAGCACAGTGGCCTTGCAAGTTGTTAAAATTTAAAAAGGCAACAATAAATCTGCTGAGCTAAGAAGAGCTCTCAATGAAATAAGGGTAGATTTGTTTTCTCTTTATTATCTTGCAGGTGATTTTCAGGGCTCGCTGGTATTTTATTTCTTGATAATTGTTCTTCTTTCTGAACTGAGGGCTCTGTCACCCCCCAGACCCCAAGCAGGCAGGAACACCTGGCAGGGGAACAGCAGCAAGGTGAGAGTTAATTCTGCACCTGCCTTCCCAGGGGAGGCTCACCCTGCTGCTGGCTCAGATGCTGTTTCTTACCTTCCTCCTTCCCCAGATCAAACCAAAGTGTTCAAGGTCATGTGTTCTTTCCCAGGGAGAGCTAAACAACAGATCTTGGAGCTGTTCTCAGTGACAGGGCTGAACCCTGACCTTTCCTGCTCTGCTGGGCAGTGGGGGCTGCACAGCTCCCCTGCTCCTTCCTTGGAGGGCCCATGGAGCTGGGGGAGATCTGGGCACCTCCAGCCCTGCAGATCATGGCTCTCTCTGCTGCCTGGGCCAAGCAGGCTCAGCCTGGATGAAACCAAGGTGGGGATGCTGTCATGGTTAGGGGTCCCCTGTCACAGTCGTGCTAGAGAGCGAGACAGAAACTCACCAGCCAACTGTGACAATATGAAGAGAAAGTTTATTTTGGACACAGACTTTATAACACTGATAGTTGCCATTAGCTGATTGGTCTTATGGCAATTTATCTGACTCCATTGGTGGCTTCAGCTAACGCAGTTCCAAGGACACTGCCTCTAAACTTAACTATTGTTTACATTTCTTCTTCAGAAACTCACTTATTATCTCTAAAATTTCTCTCTGGCTGTGTGAACACAGCCACAGTCCCCCAGCCTGATGGTGCTGTCCTGTCCCAAATCCCCCCATGCCACCCCCTCCTCTCCCAGTCCTGCACATGCTGTTTCCCCTGAGCCAGGGAGGGGACAGCTGGTGGGAAGGGATTCGGGCTCTGGGATCTCACCCAAAGCTGCTGAGCAGCAGGAGGTGGGGAAGCAAGCTGGGAAAAGACAAGAGATGCTGAAGGCTCATCTCCTTCCCCTCCTGGGAATATCCTGTTCATCCATTCATTTACTGCTCCCTGAGACCTGAGAGCCAAAGCTGGAGCAGAATGTTCAGTGTCAAAGGGCACAGACCACCAGACCCCAGAGAACAGCTCCAGCTGTGGTCACCTCAGCCCTGGAAGCCCTGGAGACCTGCAGTGCAGAGGGTACAAGAGAGGAAACAGGTTGGAAGGGTGATTGGGATGGACAAAGTGGGTGTGTGGGGATTCACCACCTCCTTCAGGACCAAGGACACAGTTAAAAGTTGACCAGAGATTACAAAGCAGGTGACTTCAGAGTCTGTGTCAGTCAGGGGACAAAATTTGGTGTTTTCTAGAGGAAATTGGTTTAAAAGGCCCAAGAAGGAAAAAATTACATGTGTGTGTGTGATTGCTCACATAACCTCACCTGGATCAGGAGCTCTGGAATTTAACATCCCTTATTCCAATTGTCCAGGTGAAGAATGCTCACGACAGTGCCCAAAATCAGCAGCTCCCCTTGGAGAGCACTGAGGTAAAGTCTTCATCTTCCTGGATATGTCCCTGTGAACCCCTGACATGCATCTAAATAACACCAGGGAGGTTTAACCACAACCCCAGGGATTTAGGAGCACTGAATTTACCACAAGCACTGGGAGAAGCTGCCAGCAGTGCTGGGTTTCCAATCCAGCCCAGCACAGGAGGCTGTCATTGGAGATGCCACAACTAGTCAGGAGCAGGTGGCTCTGAGCATGGGGCATGTTTCCATCCCAAAACTGATGTCTTAGGATTTTAGCTTTTATATTTTTCATATATTTGTAGTCCTGCANAGATAAAGCATCAAAACCACCCCAAAATAAACAGCCTCCATGCAGGAATCACCCCAGGAGAAGGGTGAGGTTTGCACACACCGTGGGAGGGAAGAGCTGAGCACACCAGAGCTGCTGGGCAGGGGAGAGAGGGCTCTGCTTCCAAGGATGAGCCTACCCTCACCCACATCCCCCACATCCTGGGCACCGGGGCCAGCCCGCTGCACACAAAACCCTCCCCTGACAAGGACCTGGTGGGCAAGGCCAGGACTGGGAGAAGGTGCCACTTGACTGGCACGTGGCTGTGGGTTGTGGCCTCCCCATCAGCCTCAAGAGGGGTCAGGCAGGCAAGGCAAGGGGGAGCAGGAGGCAAATCAGAGCTGGGGCTGGAGGCATTGTGGCAGCAGACCATCAGGAGTGGGGTCCATCCCCTGTCCCGAGGGGGTGGGAGCTCCCAGGTTGCCCGTGGGGGATCTGAAGAGCCAACAAATCTCTGTGCTCCTCCTGCAGCAGGTGCTGGGGGTCTAGGAGCAGTTCTGGGTGTGTCCTTGAGCAATGAGGATGTCACTCTATCGAGCAACACGAAACGCAGAGACAAACGCAGCCACACCCGAGAGAAGGCAAAGAAGAGAGAAACTTTATTTTGGTTTTCACATTATATAGAGTTCTGGAAACGACCATCGATTGGAAGGTGAAGCTACCACCTCTCCAACCACACTGGTCAGTGACAAAGTCCATCAAACCTTTCTCCTCCCAGGAGAAGGAATGAAAAACAAAAGGACAGTTAGAAAAACATGTGCATGTTTACAAAAACAGTGTGAGAAACTCCATCACAAGAATGAAAACATCAGAAGGCTGAAAAGTGAGAGTGACATGAGGATCCAATGCACAGTGGAAGAAAAAAGCCTGGGATGCCCCAAATGATGGAAGGCAGAGATTGAGATGAGGAGGGGGAGATGAGAAAGGCAGAGGCACAGGCAGAGATGCAAAAGAGTGGCAAAGGGGACAGAGCAAAGGCAAGGACTGGGTGGAGGAGGTCAGTTTGAGATGTGTTTTGAGGCTCCCACCTGCTCTCTCAGCACTTGCCCTGCGTCTGTGAGCAAACCAGGGCTGCCCCAGCTCTGGACAGGTGCAGAGAACACAATCCCACAGCACCATCCCATGCCACCAGCTCAGCCAGCACCTCCCCTGCTCCGTGGGGTTTGTGTGCTCCATGGGGTAGCAGGAGAAGCTGCCAGAAGCTTCCACCATGTCCAATGCATCCAATGCCAGCTGTCTCCAAGACATCTCTTCTGTTGCCAGCCCAAGGCTGAATGTTACATAAAGGCCCTGGCAGGCCTGAGCCTTCAGCCACACCCCAGCACAGGCCAGTCCAGATTTTAGATTTGGGTGAAAAACTGATCAGTGCCTTGCCAATACTGGAAAGTTCAATTCTAAGACTGGAAAGGGCAGCAAATTTTGGGTTGAAGGGGTTATTTTCACTCATGAGCTGTGTCGTTAAAATCTTCAAACACCCACAGTGAGACCCAGTGGCAGCTCAGCAGATAACACAGGGCTGTGCTGCTGGGAGCCTTGTCACCTGCCTGTCCCCCTGCTGCTATCTGCACTTCCCCCAGCCACCCAGCAGTCTGATCAGAGGGTCCTGAACTCCCAAAACTGCTGCTGTTGACTTCTTAAATAATATCCAGAGCTTATTGGCTGCAGTGTGCCCCCCCAGCACCCCGAAGGACTCAGGTAATCAGTGGCTCTGTGCAGTGTCACACAAGTGCTGCCAAACGCCGGTGGCAGCTCCTGCCAGCGCCTGCCTCCAGCATCTTGTCATCAGCCATCTGCATCCCACAGCCATCCAGACAAAACCCTGCACCCAGCCCCCTCACTCCCAAGCCTTTCTGCTCCCTCCACAGGGATTGGGGCAGGGGATCCAGGGCAGGGAGGATGTCACTGCCACACTAAACCAGGAGCTGTAGGGGACATGAAGGGGTCTCTCCCTGCTGATTGTGGAGTTTTGGCCACTTGCTCAGCCCTCAGGGCTGAAATGGTGCAGGGCTTCATCCAGTGATGTCTGGGGCTGGGGTCTCCTCTGAGGTGGCTCAAGGCCAGGGTGATGTGCTGCAGGCAGCCTGGGCATGGTGGGAGCCTGGGACATGGGAAAGGTCCTCTGGAAGCCACCACCATGAGCTGCTTCCCAAAGCTGCGTGTGCAGGGCCAAAGCTACCAGGACTCCACCCTGGACCTGTGGACAGGTCTGCATCAAGGAAAGCTGCACAGAACAGGGGATTTATCATGAAAAATCGCTCAGCCACACACAGAGCAGGGATCACCAGCCTGGAGAAAAGAGGGGATCCCACAGCAGTTGGACTTTGCCCAGTGCTGTGAAGCTGCAGTTGGTCCCACAATACCTGTGACCCCATACCACGTCCCAGCTCCCCTGTCAGGGACCTCCACTGCTGAATCCTGCTGATTTCTGATCCCCAGCCCGGGACATGTGAGCATCCCTGTGTCCCCTGCTCCCAGTCACCAGGTCCCCACACCAGCTTCCAGGCAGCTCCTGGTACACTCACCTTTCAGCTCTCCCTGTGTTTCTGGGCTGGGAAAAAGCGACAACAAAAGCTGAATTTTCCAGGGAGTTACCTGATTCCAGAAATGGAATCTTTGAGAAAGGCACCAAATGTTGCATCAGAATAAAAAGGTTTCATCCATGTTTTTTACTCCAGGAGCACCAGTGATTCGGGGACGTGGGGATACAGGCCCAGGAGGCAGCTTAGCTGGGACCAGCCCCCCCTCCATGTGCATGTAATGGGATGGCACAAAGGCAAGTGAGCTAAAAATTAAAGCCTGGCAGATCCTGCCAGGAACAACTTGGAGGAGCAGCTTGCTAATGGTGTAAAAGCTGGTAATAAAAGCTTTTTCAAATACATCAGAAGCAAAGAGCCTGCCAAAAAGTCTGCAGGGCCAAGAGATGGTGAAGATGTAAGAGAAACACTCGGTGAGGAAAAGGTCACACAGATGAATTATCTGCATCATCGTTCGCAGGGAGAGCTGCGTGAGGTCCCAGTGCCAGAGCAGTTCTTTGGGGATGGGGATCTGGGAAGCATTTCAAACTGAAACATCCATCAGAAGCAGGAGCGAATCACCAGAACCAGGTGGATTTAGCTCTGGAGTCTGAGGAACCCAGTGGTGAGACCACTGAGCTCCTGAGCCGTGATTGCCCGTGGTGCCACAGGAGTGGGGAGGGGAGAGGTGGCACCTCCTGAGACAGACCAGGGAGGTGACCCAGGCAGGCAGAGCAGGCCAGAGCTGGTGGGGAATGCAAGGCTTGGGGGATTTGCAATATCAGAGTGAGTTTTCAGCACACAAAGCTGGAAATCTGCTCTCAGCACTGCAGCACTTGTGCTCCCATCACACCCACCCTGAGCCTCGTGCCTCGCTCACAGAGGAGGAGGAGGAGGTGCTGCCAGCCCCCTTCCCAGTCCCTCAGCCAGAGCAGCCTCTGCTTGAACTGGTGATGACCCTTCAGCCCCTGGGGTGGCACAGCTGCCCTGCTCGAGGTGCTTCCCCCTGGACCAGGTGAGCTGTGCCTTGGATGTGCTGCTCTCCCGCTCCTCATGGGGAAACCTGGATGGCCAGAGATCACAGAGCTGCTGGGATGTTTGTAGGATGAGCCCAGCCATGAGCTGCTGGGAAATAAAACTGCAGGTTAAATTCAGCACCAATGAAGACCAGGAATGCACATGGGAAGGAACAAAGGTACAAATGTATGCAAGGATGGAAAAGCTGTGGCTGCCCCTGGATGCCTGGAAGTGTCCCAGGCCAGGCTGGATGGGGCTTGGAGTAATGTGGGATAGTGGAAGGTGTCCCTCCCCATGGCAGGGAATTGGAACAACAGAACCTTTAAGGTCTTTTCCAACCAAATCATTCCACGATTCTGTGATGACTCTAAATTACCTCCTATTTCTGAGGGAAGCAGGCAGAGAGTGCAACAAAACCATCAGTGCAAAACCCAGCCATGGCCCAGAAGGCAAAGTGAAGGAAAGGACCAGAGAACAGAACCCAACACATCTTCCTGCAACTGGTACACACAGCGAGCCCTGCCCTCAGAAAGGGAAACAGAAATGGGGAGGGCACCAAAAGGCAGAGCTGGGGATTAGGGGATGGATGACCTCCACCCAGCTGGAAAGAAATTAAGTTCCCTGTAAACCCACCAGCAGCCCCAGGAGGGGAGCATTGCTATTTCTCACACTGCAGGAGCTGAGATTGCCCCATGGACAGATGGGGTCAAACCAACCCACCTGTAATCATCCTGTGCACTCATGGCCACAATTCATGGAATTGAAAATGGTCTTTGGGCTCAGACTGGTGTTAGGAACCAGAGAAACACAGGATCCCAGGCAGATTTTGGCTGGAAGGGATATTTGGAGGTCTCTGGTCCAGCCACAGTCTCCAGTGGCACCTGCAGAGTTCAGAAGGTTGGTTGGGGCCTGGCCCACTCAGTTTTTAAAAACCTCCAAAATGGAGACACCATCTCCGTGGGGCACCTGCTGCAGCTCTGTGCTGCCCTTGTGCTGAGGAACATGTTCCTCACATCCACATGGGATTTCCCTTTTTGCAACGTGTGTCCCTTGCCTCTGCCCTGTCCCTGCACACCTCTGTGGGAGCCTGGCTCCACCTTCTCTAAACCAGCCCTTGCAGCACTGGAAGATGGGTCACTCCTTTCCAGTTCTGTCTCCTGCCAGCTGGCCCAACCTGGTTCCCCATCCTGGGTTATGTTCTGAGGCCCCCTGAGCACCCTGATGGCTCTCTCCACCTCTCCTGTGCTGAGGGTCCAAAACAGGGCTCCAGAAATGTCACCCCCAGGGCCAGACAGGGGAACAGGACCTCACCCCAACATCCTGGCTTTGCTCCTGCTGGTGCAGCCCAATAGAACCTCAGCCTTCTCCAGGTAGTGACACACTGGGGGTGACACGTCCATGCCAAGGGGTGGCCCAGATGTGACCACAGAGAGTCCAGAAGCTGCTGCTCCAAGAGCACAACAGCAAAGGTCCCTGCCTGCACAGCCCAATTCCTTTGCCAGGACCCACCCATGGCTGTGTTTTTGCAGGTCACAGCTCATGCCAAGCATTGAGAGTTCAAACATCTGCCCACAGTGAGGGTCTGCAGCTGTGGGGGGATGTCCAGAATCTCCTGTCACATTGGTCACTCTGGAGGCACAGAGACTGATGAGTGGATTAACAAACCACTCGAGTTCTTTGTTCTTTAGCCTTTTCAAAGGGCACTGAGGCATTCAAGCCCTGCCCCAAGAGCTTGGGTGCAGCCTGGAGCAGAGCCCTGTGCCCTGAGAGTGCTGGGGGTGGATTTGTGCTGTGCCAATAGCAGCCACACAGTTCCTCAGGTGGGGAATTCCACAGGCATGGTCTGAGCTCCGGAAACACCCGGTGGGTTTGGAGCCAGCACAGGGCTCTGCTTGTACTTACCCTGCAAGCCTGGCAGCCCAATGCCTTCCCTTCTCACAATCCTCTGGCCACGAGAAGAGAAAAGCCTGGAGAAGAGGAGGCTCAGGGGGACCTTCTTGTTCTCTACAATAAAAGGAGGGTCTAGCTGGGGGATGTCAGGCTCTGCTCCCAGGAAACAGGGACAGGACAAGAGGAAATGGCCTCAAGCTCTGCTAGGGGAGCTCTAGGTTCGATATCAGGAAAAAGTTTTTCACTGAAAGGGCTGTCAGTCCCTGGCAGAGCTGCCCAAGGCAGTGGTGGAGTCCCCATCCCTGGAGGGATTCTAAAAGATGTGGAGATGTGGCACTTGGGGACACGGTCTAGTGGTGCAGTTGTCAGCAGTAGAGAAATATTTGGATCTGATGATCTTAGGCATCTCTTCCAACCTAAACAATTCCATGATTCTGTATTTCTATATATTTCTATAAGAAAATGGTGCAACTTGCAGTAAAACCCCCAGAGATGACACCTGGCTGAGGGCAGCTCATGGTCCCCAGGGCAGAGGCACCAGCTGGGAGTGCCCAGCCCTGGGGACACTGGAAGGGTAAAGACTTTTGGGGCTCTCAAAGGGGCCTGCTCATGGATGAATCCCTGCAGATCTGCTTGGAAGGGTGAGAAAGGGGTGAGGAGGGTGAGAAAGGGTAGAGGAGGGTGAGAACAGCCCCCAGACAGCCCTGGGGCAGCCCAGCTGTCTGGAACCAGAGCTTGGAGTGGGGATGTAGCTCAGAGAGCAAAGCCCTGGGCCCAGGCTGCTGTGCCAAGTCCCTGAGCTGAAGGATGGAGAGCTGTGCTGCGAGGCGCCAGTGCAAACCACAAGAAAGCCAGGCTGGGCTTCTTTGTAGCACTCCAAGCTTGACAATTAATGTGTGCAAGCCACTGAATTATAGGCTGGAGACACTGGGAGCCCAAATGGCAGCTAACGAGTGCTGTTGATTGGCTTTCCGGAGGCCATGGAGACACAGACACTTATTCTTAGAGACATGGGTCCCAGAGGGAGCTGGGCAGACACAGGAGCCTCTCTGAGCACTCACATCCTCCCTGGCCTGGCAGCCCTGTGTCCCCTCACTGGGGGAGTGAGGCAGGGATGCAGGGGAAGGGGGCACCAAGCCTCACCCACCCGTTTGTTCAGCCTCAAACATCCCAAATAACTTTACTTGCTCTTTCCATGCCACGTGCCTCCACCCTGGAGGACAGAACTTGCCCTTGGGAGGTGATGCCTTAGGATTTTAGCTTTTATATTTTTTTATATATTTGCAATCCTGCAATTCTTTAGTGTAGAACTCCAAACTCCATATGCAGTGTTAGTTTCTGCTTCCCCATTTTGGGCAGACACAACAATTCCTCTCCAGGCCTGGCAATCAAGGACACCTCACTGCCTCAGGCCCTGAGAGATGGAAACAAAAGTGAGTTGGGGGGAGCAAACTTGGGGTAAATGACTTCATTACCTGAAGCTGTGATTGGAAGCTTAACCCCCAATATGCAAATGGACCAAACCTATAAAAGTTTGAAAACCCGTGACCCATAAAACATTTTGGGTGCAGCCCCTGGGGGGGCTTCATCTGCCCTAAATGTACCTGAAAGCCCTTCAATAAATACAATCCCTTTTTATTCCCTTAATTTTGCCTGGCCTCTGTTTATATGTAGTCCCAAAAAGGCACCGGGGGATGGGGTGTGAGGCCAGCAGGTGCCAGTCCCCTGAGGGCTGGGCAGAGCACACAGGATGCTCTTGGGTCTGGGAGGGCAGGTAGGGAGGACAAGGAGGAGCAGCTGAGCTCCCTTAAGGCAGATCAGTGCTGCAGGAAAAAAAACCCCAGAGAGTCAAGGAATGCCAGGAAAGCATCACATCCCCAGGGCTGTGCACTGCCTCACATATCTGTGCTCCCAGACACACCATCCAGCACAGGAACGCTTTACAGTCACTGCATGTTTCCTGTCACACTCCCAATTAATTGCTGAAGTATTTGAATGCTGGGTTTTCTCTCCATCTCACCAGAACAGAGGCCATGTGCTGCTGTCCTTCCTCTCATCTCCACGCTGGATTTTCCCTCCCTGATTATTTCTGTGTTTATGCTCCCCAGGCAGCAGCCAGGCATGAGCCTGGCACCTCCTGCAGCAGGGCAGTCAACTCCAGCACTGACTGGAGCAGCCAAGGGTGACCAGCTGGAAAATCACTCCCTGGATCAGGCACCACTGCTCCAAGGTCAAGGCAGCTCTGTCCACGTCAGGCTCTGGCTCTGGGGTGGCTGCATCCCCTCAGGACACGTCTGGGGAGCACAGGATGGGCTGGTTCAAACCCTGGAGCAGAGCAGACTGCCCTGGGCAGCCCAGGGCACTCGAGGGGGTTCCTGCAGCATCTGAGAGACAGATCTGGGGCTCTCCCAAAGGCACCAGGGGAGATGAATAAACGTGTTTGTAGGCAGGGATTTATTTGCCAATGCAAAAAAGCAAACGCCCAAATCTCACCACTGAAATGCATGACTGGACATCTGAGAATGGCCCCAAATTGGATGCTACATTTCCCAGTGCTCACAACACAGAGATATTTGGTTAGGGCTGAAAAGGCTGATTTCTGAGGTTGTCATCAGCTTCCTGGGGCAAGGAGGATCTTTGTGCCTTTGGCAGCTGGGTGATGGATCTGTGTCTCTTGTGCCACTCAACCCTGTGCCCCAAGAGTCCCTCACCCCCTGCTCAGGCACTGCTGGGACACAGGTTCAGATTCTGTCCCAGCTGGCACCTTCCCCCTTCCCCAGGCCTCAGATCCTTCCCTGGCTCCAGATCAAAGTTTCCAACTTTGCAGTTACCATTTAAAAATAAGAGAATAGCACTGACACATCTGAAAGTGCAATGAGGTTTTTGGTGTTGTTTTGTTTTGTTGTTTGGTTTGGGTTTTTTTTTTTAATTTCAGGGAAATTCATCCTCTTGCTGGGTGCTGATTTCCCTTCAGCAACTCTGTGTCTCTCCTTTGAACACTCTTTAACAGCTCTAAGTCCTTCTCATATTGTGGCACCCAAAACTGCCCCCAGCACTCGAGGTAGAAGAGCAGCACCTTCCAAAGCAGGAAGGTCATTCACCACCCAATGAAGAAGCTGTTGAATGGTGAGTGATGGATTTGATGCCCTCCTGAGGTTCCCTCCCTGCTCCCTGTTGCCACCCTTGAGTTGTGCCACCACTGCCTGTCACCAGCAAATCACACAACAAAGGCAGCAGTGAGACTCACATAGTCCTGGTGGGCATGCAGACTCAAAGGGAGGAGCTTCCCAAAAAGTCTTTGCTGTTTTCCCAGCACAATCCACCCAGAGACTGCAGTACCACCTTCCCCAGGTGCCTCTGAGTACAACACTTTTATCCTGAGAAATTTACAACAATTCCCCCTCATCAAAAATCCATCAGTTCACCAAAACCCCCATGGATGTGATTTTCTTTAATTTTCCATTGTTGCTGTTGTTGTTTCCTTTTTTGCTTTCCCCATTTTCAGGGTGTGTTAGCAGATTGTTATTTTCCACATCTTTTTGTCAGACCCTGGTTACCACAGGATGAGGGGCATCAGCCTTGGTCCTTGGGGTTTTTTTTGCAATTTTCCCTTTGCTAATGTCCAATTTTGCAAACTTCTCCACATTAGAAAAGTGGTAAAAAGGACTGCAAAGAATGAAGAAGAAAAGCTAAAATAAACCCAGAGTCCTTGGTAAATCTGGGCATCACACTTTTGGGGTTACCAGTGAGAAAGGAAAGAAATGGGAAAGGTGGGAAGGAGGATGAGCAGCCCAAATCTCTTCCATGTCATGGCTGGTTTAATCAAATAATTAAAAGACATTCTTCCTGCTGGGGAAAGAACATAAACCACAGACATTTGGGGCATTTCTTCCCCAATGCTATTGCTTTCTCCTCAATAAATTTCACCCCTGAGTGAGCTCGGTGCTGCCAGGTTCTGGCAGCTGTCTCTGAACATCCCAGAGGCTGCATTGCTCTGCCCAGGGCAGTGATGTGGGGAGGAAAGCTGCAAGTGTGGAGAAGAACGAGGGCTAGACCACCCGACCTTTAAAGGCCCTTCCAACCAAAGCTGTTCTGTGGTTCTGTGAAGGCACAGAGGGGTCAGGGACAAACCCACCCCACAGCCTGTCCCTGTGCTGGCAGCAGTGGGGAAGTGTTTGTGGGGCAAAGCCACAGCCCCCAGCCACACAGCACCAGGTAGGAACTGAGATTTGCATCCTGAGACTGATGCAAAGCCAGCAAAACCTTGGCTGGTCTGATGCCTCAGGATTTTGGCTTTTATACTTTTCAAATCCTGTACTGCTTTAGGGTATTACTCTAAAACTCCACAACCTGTCAGCTGCTGTTCTCCCGTTTTATTCAGACAGAACAATTCCTCTCTGGGCCTGTAACTCAAGGACACCCTACAGCCTCAGGCCCCAAAAAGGATCAACAAAAGTGAACTGGGGGGAGCAAACTGGGGGTGTCTGACTTCATTACCTGAAGCTGTAATTGGAGAATTAACCCCTGATATGTCAATGGACCAAACATAATTGTCTGAAAAACTCGTGACCATTGTCCATCTTGGGTACAGCCTCTGGGAGGCTTTGGCTGCCCAGGGTGTATCTATTGAAGGCCTTTAATAAAAACCCACTTTATTCTCTTAATCTTGTTCTAGGGAGGCACTCCAAGGCCTCAGGTGGAGTCCAGGTCCAGCAAAGCCAGGCTCACGCTCGCTTGCAGAAGGGAAGAGCAGTGGTGGCTGTGGCAAACACAAAATCCAGCCATGCAGGCCCTTCCCTGTCCTCCACAGAGGCTGCTCAGCTCCAAGGGATCTCAGGAGGTGGCCCTGGGAACAGGATCCCTTTTTGTACCTTTTTGTCCCCATCCAGTACAAATCCAGACCTTTGTCTCCATTTCCATGGTGACAGGGAGGTTGTCCCCCACCTTCTCCTGGGCACCTCCCTCGACCAACATCATCTCCTTTGCAGGTGTCAGGACTCCCCTCCTTGTCCCTATCAGGAATGTTCAGATCATAAAGCCAAGTTTCCAAACTACTTCGAGGCAATGATGAGATTATTTTGGGATGACAAGGCTCCCTGGAAAAGTTACAGGGACAGTTCTTTGGCACAGGGTCAAAGCTGAGAATCTCTGGATTCAGCAACGTGGACAAAGGAGAAAGATCCCAGCGTGTATAAATCAGACAGGAGGGTTATTTCTGAGGGGATGTAATACAGCCATCCTGACGTTACAGTAATTCTTGGGATAGGCTCACTGAAAGGAGTTCAGGAATTTGAAGTATGGGTGATGAGAAATTATTTTGGAACCAGCATATTCACTTTATTGAGAATAGTGGTAAGGTGCCCATAAATCTTCCTGGGAGCATTTCAGGTACTTTTATGACTCTTGCATGGGATTTATTGCATATTTTCAGAAAAAAAATATAATTTAAAAGGACATTGCTGAGCAGTTTTTATAGCTTTTATTTATTTTTTAATCTCCATTGTTTGCAGAGCCCTCCTCAGTGCTGGAAAACGCAATTCTGCCCTGCTACATCTCCCAGACAAGGAATTTTCTCTCTGCAATGCTGAGCAGGGATGGAGCTAGAGTGTCTTGAGCTGTAACTGGGCTGGGGTAGGTGGGGTGAGTGTCCCTCCTGCAGAGCTCCAGGAGCACTGGATCTGCTGCAGTGGCTCCATCAGAGGGACAGTGAGATTTTAGGACAGGCATCCAGAGTGATGGATCTCCCTGTGCTGGATGTCACTGTGGGAGGGTAACAGAGGGATTTAATGTTGTGTTTTAAAGCCCATTTTTTCAGCAGTGTTGAGAAATCCCATACAGCCCTGGCATATCCCAAAGGCTGCCCTGGAAAATTGAGCAGGTGAGGAATGCTGTGGAGAGACGTGGGCACAGCCCTTGGGCAGGAGAGGGTCTGTTTTATCTGATTCCACCAGGAGCACCTCTTATCAGCCGTGGAATCACAGAACAGCCTGAGTGGAGGGACCCACCAGGGTCACCCAGTCCAACCCTGTCCCTGCTCAGACCCCCACCAACCCCACCCTGTCCATCCCTGGAGCTCTGGCCAAAGGCTCCTGGAGCTCTGGCAGCCTCGGGGCTGTGCCCATTCCCTGGGGAGCCTGGGCAGTGCCAGCACCCTCTGGGGGAAGAACCTTTCCCTGAGCTCCAGCCTGAGCCTGCCCTGGCCCAGCTCCAGCCGTGCCCTGGGTGCTGTCCCTGTCCCAGGGAGCAGAGATTGGAGCTGCCCCTCGGGAGGAGCTGCAGATCCCTGAGCTCTGCCCTCAGTGAGCTCTGCTCCAGCTGCACACACCAAGTGCCCTCAGCTGCCCCTCCTGTGGCCCCTCCTGACCCTTCACCATCTCCTTGTCCCTCCTTTGGACACTCTTTAATCATTTCATGCCCAGGCTGGATGTTTCCCCGCTCCAGTGGAGATGTTTTCCAAATCTGCAGCACTTCTGGCCAGAAATGCAACCCTGGGGTTTTGGCTCCTGCAGCCTCCTTTGGACAGCCTGAGTTTGCTTAGCCTTCCCTGGCCTTCCTGTTCCTAATTGAAATGCTGCTCTTGAGGCCAGTCACGTTGTGCTGGTGTCTCCTCTGCTGCCCCCTTGTCACAGGGACCCAGGGCAAGCCTGACATGTCCCAGTGTCACACACCGAAGGCTGGCAGCGCCTGGCAGGGAAGGGACTGGCAGTGTTGGCATTTTTTCTGTGCTGTGGGCAGGGGGAAGGAGCTGCCTGCAGGGCTCCATGCTCCTGGCAGGGAACAGAGGTGCTGGGGCCAGAGGATGGAGTGGGAGGATGGAGCCTGACTCCTTCACAGACCCCGACAGCCTCTTCCAGCAACCCCTTCCCAGCAGTGCTCCCTGGGGGCTCTGCAAGAAGGAAAAGGTTAAACACATTAATCAGGCAGGTCTGGCTCTTTTCCCCTTCCTTCGTCATCATCACCGACCCCTCCAGTTCTGTGGGTTTTTCCTTCATTCTCTCTCCCATAAAATGCTTTTCATTTGGTGGCTGTTGTTCCTTTAAATACTTATGAAAACTCATAAAGCTGTGTGGAAACAAGCAGCCGTTTTCTTCTTAGAAAGAAGCTTCTGCCAGCAAAGCAGAAAAAAAAAAAAAAATCTTGCTCGAGTGATGCAGAGAAAAGTAAGGAATAAAGGAAGCCAGGAAGCCAGCAGGGACACAAGCAAGGAAGGTTGATTTTCACATGTCCAGAACAATTGCTTTGCCAAAGACTGTGGCCATGAACATCAGCATTTTCAAGGCTTGTTCCAGAGAGCCCATGAAATCTAAATGACAAAAAGGGGCTCTTCCATCTCCAGCTGTCCATTCCTAGAGATGTCAGATGCTCTGAGCAGAAAAACACAAGGTGGAAACCACCTCTCCTGTGGCCAGGACACTTCTCCTACCAACTGCTTTGGGCTGAGGGATCAGGATGGAGGAGAGGTGCTGACCCAGACCTGCAGCCCCAAGGGAGCCACCCTCCTGCCACGGTGCCTTTTGCAGCAGTTGGGTGGCAGGAGGCTGCAGCTGCCTCCAGCCTCACCTGCAGGCTCTCCAAAGAAGATGCTTTGGTCAGGTTTGCTGGTTAGCAATTCCTTGATAGACATTGCTTGGATGTGCCTTCTCACCAAAGGCCCTCAGGGACTGTGCATCGAAGAAATAGGTTGCACTAGGAAGATACTCAAGCCCAGCCCCTCGATTTCTTCTCTGCCAGGGCACCAGCTCCTCAGAGAGGGCAGGCTGCTGGCTTTGGAGCTGCAGGTGTTCCACCCACCTGTGCTGATGTGAAGAAGTGACCCTGATGCATTTGCCTTGCCTGTGGTTTTCCTTTCTCGCCCAAATCCTCCTGACACAAGATCCCAGGAGCTGGTGATATCAATTTCCCAAACGAGGGAGGTCTCCTTGTGAAGTAAAATCACAGCAGCTAAAAAGCTTCCTCTGCAGGTTCATGAGTTTGTTTATTTCTGTTGCCTTTTATCTAGTAACTGATCTATTTTCTTGCATTTTCCACAGTGTCATTGGAAGCTGAAGCTCACAGTGGGCTCAGCAATTAGTGGTAGCACAGAAATATAAGGCAAAAACAAGTATTGCTAATGAGCTGACACATTAAACAATGAGTCACACTTCCATAAGGAGCCCAAATCGAGTTATAACCCTAAATAAACAAGCTGTGAGAAACAGTTTACAAAATATGAATGTGTTACTTATTTAACTGCTGTTGAGAAGCTGCGATCTGAACCCTGAGATGTATTTAAATATCTGAGACAAATACTCAGTGAGTGGTTTGTCAGCCCGAGGCAGCGGGGGCTGGATGGGATGGAGGGACCCTGCAGCAGGATGAGGGGAGCAGCAACACACTGCCTTGGGATTGTGTCCTCCCCTCTATGTGCTTCCACATCTCCGTGTGAGCCAGGCAGGGGCTGTCCCACACCAGGGAATGGAGGCAGCAAAGGCTGAGAGCCAACAGAGGCTGCAAATGGGAATGTTCCTCCTCTCACAGGTGTCTCTGGGCAATGCCAGAAATTTGGGAATTCTCAGGCTCCTGAAGAAAGTCATCACAGGGTCAGGCAGAGCGCCTGTGACTTTTCATTTGGGGGCTGAAAGGTAAAACTGAAGATAAATGATTAGTCCTAAATCAAATGAGAAACTTCCTTCACTTTTTATCAGGGCCTGTTGTGACAGCACAGTGGGGAATGGGTTTAACCTGCAGAGAGGTCACTTTGGATTAGATATAAGGAAGAAGTTTTCTACAGCCAGGCAGTGAGGCCCTGGCACAGGGTGCCCAGAGCAGCTGTGGCTGCCCCTGGATCCCTGGCAGTGCCCAAGGCCAGGCTGGACAGGGCTTGGAGCAGCCTGGGACAGTGGCAGGTGTCCCTGCCATGGCAGCAAGGATGAGAAGACATTTAAAGGTCCTTTCCAAACCAGACCCTACTATGATTCTATGGTTCTACTGAAAGGTCACAAAAAGCTCAACCAGAACCTTCTCCAGGCTGAACAATCCCAGCTCTCTCTATCCCCCAGAGTGGAGGCTGTTTGTAAAGGGGATGGTATTTACCCCAAAGAGGGGGCAGAGTGTGTGCTGGAGAGGGGAGGTGTCTCCCTGCCCTCCACCCTGGCACTCAGTTGTGAATCTCCAGCCTGCAGGTGCCACCAAGAGAGAAGGAGAAGGGTGACAGGGGCTGTGATGTGGGGATGTGTGGCTGTATTCACACAGCCAGAGAGAAATTTTAGAGGTAATAGGTGAGTCTCTGAAGAAGAAATGTAAATAATAGCTAAGTTTAGAGACAGTGTCCTTGGAATTACTTTAGCTGAAGCCACCAATGGAGTCAGATAAATTGCCATAAGACCAATCAGCTAATGGCAACTATCAGTGTTATAAAAGCCTGTGTCCAAAATAAACTTCTCTCTTCATATTGTCACAGTTGGCTGGTGAGTTTCTGTCTCGCTCTCTAGCTCGACTGCGACAGGGATGCTCCAGCTGTGCCCTGCCCTGCTGCACTCTGCTGCTCTGAGACATCCTCAGCACAAAGTGGGGTGTGAGCCCCCAGCACAGCTCCATTTGTCACATTGTCAGTCCCCAGCCTCTTCCCTCTCTGTGTTCAGTCTGTCAGTGCCAGCAGGGCCAGCTGTGGGCTTTGTGACAGCCTCACCTCAGCAGGCTCCAGCTGCTCATAGCTGTGGTCACAATTCTGATCCTTCCCAGACCCTCCTGGTGTTCATCCCATCCTTCCATCCCTCTCCTCGTGCTCTCCATCCTCTCACACCTCTCCATGCCTGCTCCCCTGGCCAGTGAGTGACAGCCCTCAAATCACAAGTGGCAAAAGGACTGGGACAAGCTCCTGGGCTGGCAAAGTGAAGAGGTTTTAGAAATCTATTAGGAATAACAGAAACCCCAGCAATGGCAAAGGGTGCTGCTACACAGAGATGGCAAAATTGCTCATAAGGAGGCAGGAGAGGCAGACGTGACCAGGGAGCATTTCTGTTCTGTGTGGTTGGGAGGAAGCACTTCCAACACACAAGGACAGTGAAGGGCTCTTCAGGCTCTTGGTACCTAAGGAGAATGTCAAACAACATCTACATGGGACAAACATTTTGAAATCACCCTAAAAATAATAGTAATCTCAATAATCAGTCTCATTTCACATGTCAAGAGTCTGAAAAGAGCTGGCTGAGGGCTTCTGCAGCCCTGCACAGTGAGTGCTAAATGATTTTATGACCAGAGAAATGAGGTGTATCATATTGGGCAGGTTGAGAGCTCAGACCCCACGAGCACCACAAGAGCCCAGATGAGGTTTGTGGGCTGCAGTGTGCTGAGTTACTGAGATTGGTGTGAACTGCCTGAGGGGATGTCTGTCCTCTGGTCACCCACCATTCCTCCACAGGTACCTTCAAACAGGGGCCTGATGCTGGGTTTGATGGTTTCAGACCCTGCAGACACCTGGAAGAGCTCTCTGGGGGAATGCCCATGCCTTGGGGGTCCAGGGAAGGGCTGCAGACAGCTCCACTTGAGCTGGGACTGTTTCTCCCAACCCTCCCAAGCTCACTGGGTCCATGGGATGGTTCAGGAGGGGAGGAGGTGATGGCAGCTGTGCCTACCCCAGGCTTTCCAGCTGCAGCAGGAGCTTGCAGGGATGACCATGGCCCCTGCAGAGGGTGAGGCAAGGCCACCACTGTCCCTTCTGGGAGGCAGTGCAGGCCCAAGGCAGTTCAGGAGGGTGTTTCCTGGGAATTGTGTCTCCCACACCTCAGGTCAGCATCAAGGGAATGAGTTATCCATTCCATTGTGCATGAGTGGCTCAGGACAAGCTAATTCCCATCCTGGAAATGCCCTTTTGTCTCCAATATCTGCAGGGGAGCAGCCCAAGGGATCCACCCACATGGGAGAAGCTGGTGTTTGACCATTTGAAGTCTCTTTCTTTCCACACACACAGAATCAGAGAATCAGAGAATTATTTAGGTTGGAAAAGACCTCTAAGAACATCGAGTCAAACCACACAGGGACACTGGAGTGGCTGGACAGGGCCAGACCTGAGCTCCATCCAAGGCCTGGGCCATCTCCAACCAGCAGCAGATGCTCAGAGATGCAAGGCCAGCACTGAGCCATCCTTTCCCACAATATTTTTCCTGGCTTCAGGAGCGATGCAGGAGCTGCACACAGCATTTGGGTCAGTCCAGCAGCCCCTGTGGCAGTCACTGGTGGCCCTGTTGGCCAGGAATTTGTCTACCCTGCCTTTCCAGACACTGACATTTTTGGCCTTTGTGAGGTAACGTGGGGATGAGTTCCACAGTCCAGTTACACACCACATGGAAAAGCCTTGCTGAGGCAGGACCTTGAATGCTGGATGTGGCTTTGGTGCCTGGATTTTCTAGAAGGTGTGGAAAGTTTGCAGGTGCTGAGGAAAGAGCCACGGAAATTATACAGAACCTGGAAAAAACACCTTGTGGGGAGATGTTCAGGAAGCACAACTCAACAGGAAAGATAAATTGGAAAGGGCTTAAATCCCATGGCTGGGAGGGATCTTTGGTCCACAGGGGCAGAACCCAGAGCAGCCTGGACACCCAGCTAGAGCCAGTTTTGCTGAAACAAGGCAGATGTTCTCAGTGCATGGGAGTTCAGCTACAAAAAGGGGAGAGTCCATCCCTTGGTGCTTCTGCAAAGATGCTTCAGCAACAGCCTTTGGGTTCAAGCTGCAAACCTGCTCAGACTGCCTGGTCTGAGGCACGTTTCCAAGGACATGGCCAGTGACAGTTCCCACCAGGCAAAGCCAAAACCACCAGACCTCAGTGGCCCAAAAGTTCCTTCCATCTTTAAATGTAGTGAATCACAGGCCCTGCCCCATGGCCTGCAGCACTTCCTTCCTCTCTCAGAGCTGTCCCATCAGTACAACTTCCCAAGAGCCACGTGCTCCCACCTGGGGGCCAGGCTGTCATTGTCCCCTCAGGAAATGAGGCCGTTATTGTGCACACAGTGGCCAAGACCCAAGTGCCAGGCTCAGCCCAAACCTCTGCTCCAGTGGTCAGTGGGACTTGTCTGCAACCTCCCACTGGGCACCCACCCCAAAAACTGGTGTTGGGTGACCCTGCACCCTGTGAGTGCCAGGCCAGTGGTGAGCAGAGACCACCCAAGAGGAGAGTCCATCCCTGTGGAGCGGCAGAACAGACCTTTGTCTGTCCCTCCATCAGGCCAAGCCATTCCCACACGATCCTTCCATGTGAGGGGCTGGGAAGGGACAGGGGGACACTGCAGGGAGCTGCCACCAGGAACCTCCTGTACCCACACGAGGGCTGGGACTCCTGCCAGAAATGTCCTGGGGCAAAGCCAACGTGGGACACATCCAAACCCTGTGAGACAGCTGATGACACCTTTGCCACATGTGACTCCTGAACTCACCCATCTCAACCTCTCCCATCATCTCCTGTTTGGAACCAGCCAGGCCATAGAATCAGGGAATAACAGAATATCCTGAGTAGGGTAAGGGCATCGAGTCCAGCTCCTGGCACAGGACAATCCCATCAATCCCATGTTGCATGAACATATTATAAATTTCCCTGCATGCAGGCCTGCAGAAAAATTCTTCCCATGGGAAAGCATCTTTTACTGTCTTTTTACTCTGTACAAGTTTCTATAAATAAATCTCTGAGCTGTGTTTCAAGAATAGAGGTCTCTCTGCCTGTCTCCTGATAATAGGAGATGAGGGTTTTCTTCCTTTCAACCTATGAGGTGAAAAGTTGTTATCTCTGATTGTGTAAGCTGTTCTGGCATTCCTTGGATGGAGCTGGAAGCAAGAGTTTCAGATGCTCCAGACTGGGCAGATAATAGCCCAAATCCTTTGAATTATGGAGTCATGTTAATAAATAATATTTGGCCTTCTGATATTATTGTCAAGAGTCCTTTGTCACCGCAGGGACCACGACAATAATCCCACCCTGTGCCTGGGAGCCTTGTCCATGCCTTCTGGACAGTGTTTGTCCAGCACACCACACCTGAGGGACTTTGGCTTCTGTCACCCAAGGGCAGAGGTGACCCCACATCCAGGCAGAGCTCAGCAGTGCTCTGCTGTGTGACACTCTGGGTGTCACCCTGTGCTGGGCACACAGTCTAGGAAGCCACGTGTGTCCCTCTGGGACAGTCACTGTGATGGACAGAGGCACCAGAGCCCTCCCAATCAACCTCTGGGGCACAGACAAAGGGATTGGGCTCTGCTGGGAATGTGCAGCTGCCAGCCCTCCCCCGCAGCAGTGACACAGAGGATGAGGATGCCAGGAAAGAAGTGAGGGTCACAGTGAGAGGGGGAAAGGATGAGTCCAGCCCATGGGGCACAGACCACATCCTAGGGCAGTGCCAGGCCCTGACAAACTCAGCTGACAGAGGAGCATCTCAGCCAGCTCTGGTGGCTTCCTCTCTGCACCACGTGGTTGCCCGTGCGGATCCAGGTGAGGGGATGGGGCACAAAATCCCTGAGGCTGTGGAATGGGCAGAGGACAGACCCCTTCTCCTGGCCAGAGAAGCATCAGGAGCTCCAAGGCAAAGGGCTCAGAGCCCCGTGGTGGGTGCTGGGTCTCCTCCCCACCTCTGGCAGGTGCCCTCAGCAGTGCAGGGAGAACTAAAGGGTCAGAGATGGAGCTGGACCTTGGCTTCTCTCTCCCACAAGTTGCCCAGGGGATCCCAAGGCCCCTCCTGCCCCCGAGCACAGCCCTATTCCAGGGCAGAACCAGCTCCAGGGTAGCAAGCAGCCCGGGGCAGGATCAGGGCAGGGAGCACTCCCAGCCTCCCAGCCGGTGGGTATTTTTATTTCTTTCTCCAAGCTGCCTGTTTCCCAGCTCTTTGCCCTCAGGGCAGTTTCCTCTCCTGGCAGTGCCGTGTCAGGGAGGTGTGAGGGCAGCAGCTCCCGACCCCACACCATAAACCATCCTCCATCCCTGAGCAAACAGCTCAGAGCTCCCACCACGGGCAGCCTACCCCTGGTAATTACCTCAGCACACACCTTGGGTCTTAAGTACATGGTTAGAAACAGATCAGTGTGAGACATCTCCTTAAGTCTCATCTGGGAATCGCTGCTATCACCGAGCCCTGCTTCCCCAGTCAAAGATGATTTACTCTGATCTGCACTATTGATTTTATGGTGGGAAATGTGGTGATACCTAGAGAGAGAGTGAGACAGAGATTTGACTTATGTGAGCATGTGGGGAAGGCTCCAGTCCTCACCATAGTGCCTGCCTTTTCTGCATCTGTACCAGAATTATTTGTAGTGTTTTATGCACCCATCTGCTCCCTGCATGCTCTCTATAAATCTCACTGGCTCTCTCACACACACACATGTTTGCTTTCCATGTAGATTACTTATGATGAGAGTCTAATTAGACCCGGGGAAGCCTGCCTACAGAGCGAGCCTGGGGAGAGCTTAATTAAAGTCAATGGAGAAAATTATAGGGGAAAAAAAGAAAAATTAGGGCAGCAAGGAAAAAATATCAAGAAAGAAACCGAGGGGAAAAAAAGAGGCAGGCAAGTAACAGCACCAGTGAGGGAGTGTGTGAGGCTGCCAGGCTTCTGGGAAAGCCACCAGGACCAAGGGCAGGACTCGGTGCTGTGCCCTGGAGAGCTCGGGGGTGTGTGTGGGTCAGGAGTGGGGCTGGTGACGAGGTGGGTGGGTGCACACAGCCTTCTGCACAGGACTGAGCAGGGGTCCTGCCCTCTGCCCTCCTCCCTGGGGTGGATGCTGAGGGTGCATGAGACCACACGGCTCTGGATCCTCTCCAGGCGTGCCCTGAGCTCTCCCGGTCTCAGCCACGCCCTGGAGCTGTGAGCTGGGCAAGCAGGAGGTGCCCAGGGGTGCACAAGGTCTGGTGCCTGTCTGTGTCTGTCCCCCAATTCCCAGAGGGGACCCACTCTCATTCTCATACAGGAATTTGCTGCCTGTGGGATGTGAGTGATGGAGAGCCCGGCCTGGGAGGGCAGCAGGGATTTTGGGTGTCACCACAGGGCACTGAGGGCACCCACTGTGACCCCTGCAGGGCAGGACACTGCTCTCCCCCAGCAGTGGCACTGTGGAACCCAGTGACACCTGGCTGAGGGAGAGCATCTCTTTTAGAAAGTCCTGATTTAAAGACCACAAATGATGGAGAATCCGCCACATCTCTTAGCAAATTGCTCCAATAGTTAATTATACTCCCTGCTTAAAAGATGCATCTTATTTCCAATTTAGGTTTTTCTAGCTTCAGCTTCCAGCCAATGAATCTCATTACATTTTTTATCTGCTAGATTAAAAACCCCTCCATTATCAGAAATCTCCTCCCTCCATAAGTATTTATAGACTATGATCAAGTTGCCTCTTAACCTCCCCTTGATAAAGTAAATAGGCTGAGCCACTCTGTCTCTCCCAGTCAGTCAGGCCTTGCACACCTCCACCCATTCCTGCTCTTCTCTGAGCCCTCCCTGTGCCTGCACCATCCTGGGCCAAAATCCTGGCTCAGGGCAGGTGAGGGGGTCCTGTCCTGGGCTGGGACATGTGGCAGAGGACCAGGGAGGCTGGTTGTGCAAGAGGGCTTGGTGTGGGGAAGATGCTCGGGGTGGTGCCAGCACAGAGGACATCCTGCAGGGAACACAGAGGGGGACAGGAGTGGAGATAAGCAGTTAGGAATCATGGAATCACTGGGGTTGGAAAAGACCCCCAGGAACATCAAGTCCAACCTTCAAGTGAATCCCACCGTGCCCACTGAACCATGTCATGAAGTGCCACAGCTGCTTGCTTTTTGAACACTTCCAGGGATGCTGACTCCACCACTGCCCTGGGCAGCCCCTTCCAATGCTTGACCACTCCCTCAGTAAATAAACCTTTCCTGATATCCAACCTGAATCTCCTGAGGTGCCACTTGAGGCTGTTTTCTCTTGCCCACTTTTTCCCTGGGAGCAGAGCCCGACCCCCCCGGCTGTCCCCTCCTGGCAGGGAGTTGTGCAGAGCCACAAGGTCCCCCCTGAGCCTCTTTTTCTCCAGGCTGAGCCCCTTTCCCAGCTCCCTCAGCCACTCCAGCCCCTTCTCCAGCTCCATTCCCTTCTCTGGACATCCTGCAGCATTTCAATGTCTGTCTTATCATGAGGAGCACAAAACTGACCCCAGAATCTGAGGATGGACATGCTGGTCAGAGGGAAACCAGGAGAAGAGAGGTGTGATGCAGGGAGAACACCAGCTGGGCAGGGATGTATTGCCGTGGTCTGTGCATTGACAGAAGACTCTTGACAATAATAGTAGAAGGTTAAATATAAATTATTAAAATAACTCTATAGTTCAGAAAGATTTAAGCTATAATGTACCCATGTACAGAGTTCAGATGCTTACTTCTTCATGCTCCACACAAGAATGCTAGAATACTTATAATATTAGAGAGATAACAGTCCTTCACCTCATAGGTTGAAAGAGAAACCCACATCTTCCCATATTGGGAGACAAGCAGAAAAATCTAAATGTCTTTGAAACACACATCAGAAATTTTGTTTACAGAAACTTATACAAAATAAAAGACAATAAAAAAATACTTTCTCATAAGAAAAAGTTTCCTGCAAGCTTACATACAGAGAAACTTATAATATGTTCTTGCAACAGGGATGAGTCCAGCAGCATTTTGGGGACAGGACCTGCAGCATCACAGCGCAAAGTCAGCTGGGGGTGATGCTGCTGCACCCAAATTGCTCAGCAAGGAGAGCTGGGCAGGTGCATCTGTGCAAGCAGCAGGGAAGGAGCTCAGAATGACCAACAGGGACAGGTCTGGGGGCTCTGGCAGCTCTCAGAGAGGGTCAGCTCAGGTTCAGGGGCATCTGTGCCCCTCTCAGAAGCTGCAGCCTGGGAAATGGTGGAGAAGTCACCCAAGTGAGGATGGGAACACCTGGAGGAGCTGAGCTGGGAAATCTCTTATATCAGGGGTCTGTGCTGCTGCCAGAGGTGTGAGGAGCACCCCCAGGACTGTCCTGTCTGGGACAATTTGGCATCAGCCGTGCAGATGTCTCTTCAGCCAGCTGCTTGTCCTGCAGTCCTGTTGGCAAGCACAGGCTGAGCTCCCCTCCAAGGCAAAGAGAGAGGCCCTTGGGTGGTCAGTGTCTCCTTCACAGGGCCTGCTCCAGCCCTGGAGCGTGATCAGACCTGGCTGGGAGTGGGGCAGCATGGGCTGATGATGGGCACCATCGTTATGGAGTGCCAAACAGACACGTGGCCTCCACAGCGTGGCTTTGGCAGTGCCATCGCTCCTCCCCCACCGCTGGGCACCTTCTCCTGGATCAGCACTGTATCCCTGGGGTCACTTGAGCCAGCCTTGGCAGGAGCTGTACCCAGAATGCTGGAATCTGACGGGACCATTGCAGCCTGTGTAGGCCTGTCTGCCTTCCATGGCCTGGCAGCCCTCAGTGCTTCCCCCTGCCCTGTGTGTCACCCTGTCCCCTGTGCTCTGCTGTGTGACAAACCCCACAGCCAAGGGCAGTGCTGGAGGGAGCAGTGGGTCCCAGTGGCTCTGCTCCTAACCCTCCTCTGTGTTCCAGACTGCCAAATCCTCTCCATTTGGGCTGACAAAGGGCTTTCCTGGAAAGCAGCGATACAGATGTGCTTCACAACATCCAGCTGTGCATTGCAGTGCCATCAGCTTAACCTCGTCCTCGCCAGCTGCCAGCTGGAGCATCTTGGAGCAGGGCTGTGCCCAAAGCCACCTCCTCTTGCACCCCAGAGACTCGGGGTCTGGGGCAGTGCAGGGTCCAGCAGGCTCTGGGGAGCTGCTCCTGCAGGCCAGGGAAAGCAGGATGCTGCTGTGCACGGGGGGGAGGCTGCCTCCAGCCCTGGAAAGCCTCCTCACACCCACAGCTGCAGACCCTGGCTCGTCCTGCCTGGTGTCAGATGCAATAAGGGAGATGAGCTCCCCCAGCACGGCCAGCACACACTGTGTGGTCTCCCTCTGGCTTTAGGCTCCCAGAATTTCTTCTTCTCTCTGAGAGATGTCAGGTTGAATAAAACTAAATAGATCCTGATGGAGGAAAACTGCAGTTAAGTGGGTTGGCTGACTGCTTGCCTTCTTTTTGTTTTGTTTTTTAACTTGTCACAGTTAGAAAGCCACCAGGGAAATGTCCTGGCAGGCCCTTGGTCACGGTCCCTCGCTCTTCCAGGCCATCTCCTCTGAGCCTGGTTAGCTCTGCCTCCCTGCCAGGACAGGAGCACCCTTGCCATGGACAGGGACAGTCAGCACCTGACAAGTGTGAAATGAAACTGGTGTCACCTTGTGCCTGGATGATTAGGAAAGGATCACCCATCCCTGGTGGCTCTGAGCCAGCATCTCCTGCCCACTGCACCCCCTGTGCTGCCCCCAGGAGCAGATGGGAGCCCAGGGCAGTGGCCTGGTGGGAGACAGAGCCCATCCCATGGGCTGGAGGCTGGGCAGGACAGAGACAAGCCCTGAGTCCCTGCAGAGTGACCAGATCTCGTGATCTCAATGTGCACCTTGTGATGTTTTTTACTCACACAGCCCCTGGTCCCAGCATCACGTGAGCCCTGGTGCTCGTTCAGCTGTGCCAGTTTCCAAGGCACATGGTTTGGGGACTGACTGGGAATGGGATGTTCATGCAATCATAGACTCACAGAATGGCTTGGATTGGACCTTAAAAATCATCCAGTGCCACCCTTGCCATGGACAGGGACACTTCCCAGTGTCCAGGCTGCTCCAAGCCTCAATGTCCAACCTGGCCTTGGGCACTGCCAGGGATCCAGGGGCAGGCACAGCTTCCCTGGGTAGCCAGGATGGATAAAAGCAGCCCAAGAAGGCAGGACATGCTCCGTCAATTGTGTTGAAATCTGATTTTTGAGCTTGACTTACAATTCTGGGCAAGGCCAATTTGCATTTTCCCTTACCTGGAAGCCAACAGCCAGGAGGTCCAGAGCACCTGAGAGGCAGCATCCAACAGTCCTGATAAGGAAAAAACACTGGCTGAATGTGAAATAATGGCTGTTGGGGAGCTGCTCCAGCACTGGCTTTCAAGAGCTCCTGAAGAGGCTGACAAAGTGGAACAGCAACAGAGATGTTTGGGGTACATGTCATGACAACACACCAAAAGAAAATGGCATCATTTTGAAGAAAATCCTCTCTGCAAAACATCTCCCAAGGTCAGCAAAGAGCAAGCACAGAAGATCATGGAAATGCACTGAGTGAAAGGAATTCAAAACTCTGTGCTTCAAAACACGTTTTGGTGGTGACCGTGGTGTTGGTGCTGGGTTGAAATTAAAGCTCTTTTCCAACCTTAATGACCCGATGAAAATTTACCTCAGGGCACTGGAGCTGCTCCACTCCATGCCCAGGTGTGTGTGTACTACCTGAGGTCAGCTCTGCTGTCCCACCTTGGCCAGACAAGATCCCTGACAGCACAGGCACACCCCCACGTGGGACCTCTGCACTCAAAGGCAGGGCACAGGAGCCCCAGGGAAACCCACAAAGGTCAGCCCAGACCTGCTGGACTTCACAAAGAAAAGTTGCTTCTCATCAGAGGAATGTGACCCAGATTCCATGGAATGCAGAAGTGCAATTCTCCCCTGGAGTTTCCGCTCTGGATTTTCAGAGGTGCTGAGGACAGCAGGGCAGCATCCATGATTCTGGAGGCTCAGCTCAGTAATTCCTTCCTGGTGTATTGATGATGAAGCATCCAGTGGGATAGAAGGAAAGTGTCAGATCCCAGGAAAATCCCAACCCCCAGCTGCCCACAGGGCCCCTCTGGAGCCCTGTGCCCTGGATGCCATCACATCCCCCATGCCCTGCTGTGTACAAATACTGCACTGACATTACCAGGACCAGCAGAAATAGGCCAGTCATAGACTTTACTCTGAAATATTTTCTTCTAGTTTATTCCTGGTGTCCTCATGCTCCTCCCAAAACTCAGCAGTTTTCAGACCTGGGGCTTTGTCTCTTCCATTTGTTTGGTTTCGGTTTTGTTTTGGTTTTTTTTTTTTTTTTTTCTCTTCTTTCCAGTCTTATCTCTTTGTCCTTTTTGGTGAAGGAGGAAATGAAATCAATGGAAATTTTTAGGTCATTAAAAATGAGGTCATTCAAAACACTACTTTTCTTTTAAAATACAGAAATTTAATATAATTTTTGCTGTTCTAATATTGTAATGTTTCACTCATCTCTGACCACAGCAGATTTCAGAGAGCGCCACTAGAGACACCTCTGATACCTGAATGTGTCCAGACCAGACCCCAAAGCCTGTGAGTATTTTGGATCCCACCAGCTGATCCAAACTTCTTCCATGAGCAAGAAAATGAACAGAGATGCCCAGTGCAGACACACAACAAGGGGCAGACACGGCCAGGCCCTAAGCAGGGAACCATCCACACCCTGCCAAGCTGGCACCACATCTTCTGACCAGGAATCCAGCTGGGCCATCCTCACCCAGCACAGGTATGTTTGAAGCTCTGGCATTTCCTGGGACCTGTGACATCTGTGGTGGCAGCAGGACCAGGAAATGAAGACAGATCTCTCCCAGGCCCTACTATCAGACCATGAGGCCAGAAATGTGTCCACAACAGGATGGCAGATGATTGTCCTCTTTCCTTTACCACTGAAGGCTCTCCAGTGTGGTTCAACAAGCCCAATTTGTGTTCTGCTGTTAGAGGGACAGTAGAAAAGTTTGGACAGGGGTGACTTTGCACTGAAACGTCTCACACCCCCCAGGGAGGAGCACTCAGGATTTCTCATGGGAGAGGGCACCTCTTTACCCATGCTCTTCTAGCAGGGTCCCACTGAGTGGGCCTTGCCACTGTTCTTTGGTCATGACTTCCTCATGAGAAGCAAATCCTGGGGCTGTGCAGGGGCACAGATATCTCTGAGCATCTCAGGAATCAGAGCAAGTGCTGGAAATCAAACCCTGGGCGTGCAGGGCTGCAGGCAGCCACCTCTCCTCACTGCAGCAGAGGTGAATCAGTGCTGATTAAACCAAGGCTGGATTTTCCTAGAGAGGCTCTAAAAACCTGAATTCCAAGCTGCACTCCCCCATGCACCCCCCCCTCAGGCCATGAGGCTGGACCTTCACTCTGATCCCTCTGAGATGGAGGCTCTGCTCGGCCTCCCGACATCTCCAAAGTGTTTTGTCCCAAGCAGAGGGATTTGAACATGTTAGGCTTCCCTACCCTGCTGTGACATGAGAGTGGGAGAGGGGAGCTCAGGCCAGGGATGGTGAGAGGGAGGGATCCCCCGTGGATGCTGGGGCTGTGCTGGCACACAGAGCGAGGTGCTGCTGCTCACCGCTGATTTATTGGCAGGGCTGGTAGGTGTTGCATTGGGTTAAGTATTAACAGATCTCATGAGCCTCATTAGCTGTCCTCTTTTCACTCTCCAGCTGAAGAGTTACTGCTCCAAAATCTATAGTGCCTTGGCAGCTGCCTGGCTGATTCCCAGGTTAACCCTCACGGGGCTGCTCCCTCTCGATCCCTGTGCATGTGGCGTGTCACAAACCACAGACATCCCAGCCCTGGGGCTGTCCTGCTGCTGGCCAGCGAGGCAGGAGGCCTCTTGGGTCATTGTCATGCACATCTCTACGCTCCAGAAGCCAGAGGCCCCCTAAGCAGAGAGCCAGCCTCCCCCAGCCCTCTTGCAGACATGCCAGCAAAGGCTGGCTCCTGGTGCCAACCTGGGGCACGGGGATAGCCCCCTGCTCAGGAGGCCTCAGCTGGGAACAGCCCACAGGGTCTGCAGGAGGGATCTGCCTGGCTGAAGGTGGTTCCTGTCCATTGGCATCTCCATCAGGGTCAGCCTCCCAGTGCCCCCAGCAGCGTCCCTCAGCCCCAGAGATGCAGGTGCCAGCTGAACTCATCACCCCCAGGGCAGATGGCAACAGGCTCAGGGGTCATGGGCTCTGCAAGCCCCAGAGGGGGTTCAAACTGCAGACACCCCTGGGCTTAGTCAGGCACAGCCCACGGCCAGGCCTCTCCTGTCATGAGTAGCCCAGGAGGTGACACAATCCATCACAAACTGCTGGACATGTCACATCCACCTGGTCACTGGGGCAGCCACGGGACTGCAGGTCTCCAGGGATCTTTGCTCAGGGCGAGGTGTGACCATGGGAGCACCAGGTGTGACCCCTGAGCCAGGGGCTGGCCCAGGCAGCTCTTGTGGCTGATGGGATCCCCAGGGCCCCTCGGGTCCTGCTGGGGATGGGGATGCAGTGCTGCCAGGGCAGTGTGCTCAGCTGCTTTGTCCCCACACCACAAAATATTTGGGCCTTTCTCCTGCTGGAGTGTGCTGGTTTCAGCCTCCTTGAGAGGAGGGTGCAGCCACCTCCATCTCACTGTGTCCCAGTGTCACTGTGTCCCCCCCTGGCAGCCCAGAACTGCTTCATTCACACCAGATCCTCATGGTCCAACAGAGGCATGAGCAGCAGGGACATTTTGTGGAGCTTGCTGGGTTTCCTGCTGCCCTCCAGCTCCAGCCTCTCCAACTGAGTGCCCACAACCCTGGTGATGCAGGAGGAGCTGGCAGGGAGTGCAGGGGGTGCCATGACCTGGTTCTTCTTCTCAAGGGCAGCTCTGGCTTCAACAAGCCCCGGACAGTTCCTGCAGCTCCCGGTAAGTCTGTGCTGGAAAGCACCTCCTTAAGACCTGTTAATTGTTAAACAACACTGGGCTTTAATTAAAAAACAGTCAAGTACGTTACAGGGAGAGCTGGACGTTAGCAGGCTGGGCAAGGTCGTTATCTGACCTGCTCCTCCCCTGCCCCTCTTCTGCCCTGAGGGACTGGGAAGGGCTGTGCAACCCCGATGCTCGTGTCCCATCCCTCATAAACCAGCCCGTGCAGGTGGGAGCTGCCATGCCAGGGACCCCCACAGCCAGCCTGACCCCCTGGCCCTGCCCAGGACGCTGCCCAGGACAGGCAGAGGGCACTGGGAGCTGCTGGTGGGGACCTAGGCACTGCTCCAGTGCTGGGGGAACAGTGCTGCTGGAGCATGTGAGAGTGCAGTGTGACCAGGGTGAGGGTCAGCGTGGCTCTGCAGTGGGCAGTGAGCTCCTCAGGGAGCCTCCTGCTACCTCTGAAGGCAGCTGGGAAAGACCCCACAGGGTGGACAGGCTGAGGTGGGCTGGGGAAAGGTGACATCTCAGGGGACCTGGGTTCAGGGAATGCTCTGCTGCTGTGCAGAGCTGGCTGGGAGCCACTGCTGGTGCTCACACAGTGGCAGTGTCCCCCGGGGTGTCTCCACCCTGCTGGGTGATGCTGCAGGCCCCCACTGCCAGCACACTGCCCACCTCACTGCCCTTCTCAGGGCTCTCCTTGAGAAGGAAGCTCCCTTGAGGCAGGAACCAGCCCCTTCCTTCCTCTCAAGGACAGAAACTTGTGTTCGGAGAGGTCTGTGCCTCATCTGGGAGAAGAAAAATGAGATTTGATGGCTCTTAAGCTGCTCCTGTGGAATGCTCAGTGCTTCCCAGTGGACTTTGCTGCAGCTCCCAGAAACACACACAGCACCAGGAAATCAGGTGCAGCAGAAGCTCAGCACTTACTGTCACTCAGTGGAGCTTGGTGTGGTTAAACACCTTTGCAGGCACGGAGCTAAGTGACATCCTGAAGGTCACTGAGGAGATCAGCAAGCCAGGAAACGATCCCAGGCTGGCCATCTGAGCTGGGGGGGCGTCAGCCTTTGGCCAGATGCTATTCACCAGCCCATCAATAAGTTGGCAGTCAATACCAAATCTCTCCGGATAGAATTTGTCGATGACATAAAGATTGGCAGAGTGGTGAATAATGAGGCTGTCACATGGAGCTGGATCTCTTCCCTCGCTGGGCCCGTTCCAACAAAATGGGTTTTAATGGCCTCAGATGCAAAGCAGTGCAGGGCTGGGGCTGGGCTGGAGGCTGGGCCAGGGCTGGCAGGATGGGAGGGCCCATGGGAGGCTCTGGAGGTGAGAAAGGTGGGTGTCACCTCCTGGGATGGGCAAGGACAGGGTAACGCTGATGCCCAGAACAGAGGCTAGACAGAGTTAGGAGAATAAAGTGGGTTTTTATTAAAGGCCTTCAGTAGATACACCCTGGGCAGTCAGAGCCTCCCAGAGGCTACACCCAAGATGGACAATGGTCACGAGTTTTTCAGACAATTATAAGTTTGGTCCATTTACATATCAGGGGTTAATTCTCCAATTACAGCTTCAGGTAACAAAGTCATTTACCCCCAGTTTGCTCCCCCCAATTCACTTTTGTTTATACTTTTGGGGCCTGAGGCTGTAGGGTGTCCTTGGATCTCAGGCCTGGAGGAATTGTTCTGTCTGACCACAATGTGAAGACAGTAACTAACACTCTGTATGGAGTTTGGAGTTTTACACTAATGCAGTGCAGGATCTGAAAAATATAAAAGCTAAAAACGTAATGCATCAACACCTGCCTGAGGAGGTGCTGGGACAAAAGAACCCCTCAAGCTGAGGCACAGTGTGCCAGGCCTGAGACCACTGGGGGTGTCTGGCTGCATGAAACAGCCCTGAATGGGAATGCCAAATCCTTCTCCCTCCCTACTCTGTAGGCAGGAAAAACCTTTCTCTAAAGTTTGGAGCTCCTAATGCTCAGCCCTTTGGTGAGGATGGTACCAAAGGAAGGGTAAAACAACTGGAAAAGGTCTCCAAGAATACCAGGTCAGGGTCAGGACAGGGATGGTCCTTGGCCAAGTCCCCATGCTCAACCCTCCTGTCCTGCTGTCCCAAGGGTCCCTCATGCCCCCACCCCACAGCCTGGAGCCAGCCCAGTAGGTTTGCTCAGCATCACCACAGGCACGTGAATGGGAAATGGTTTTTCTCTTAGAAACGAAATCCCAGAGCATGTTACTGAATCAGGATACTGGTCCCAGTGGCAAGGAATCCTTTCTTGGGTCTGGTGGACCTCTCTTCCCATCACCACATCCCCTCAGGCTCCCAGCAAGCCCTTTTCCCAGAGCTCACAGTTTGCTCTTTGCTGAGAAACAGAAAACTCCAAGATCTTTTGTCACAGAATCACACAATCCTAAAATGGTTTGCATTGGAAGGGACCTTTATAGGACACCCAGTTCCACCTCATTCCACCCCCTGCAAGGGCAGGGACACTTTCCACTAAACCAGGTTCTTTCAGGGCCCGTCCAACCTGGCCTTGGACACTGTCCCAACACCCTCTGAGTAAAACATTTCTTCCTACATCTAGTCTAAATCCACTTCCTTTTATTTTAAAAACATCACTCATTGTCCTGTCACAACAGACCCTACAAAAATGTTTGTCCCCATATTTTTTATAAGCCCCTTTAGGCCCTGCAAGGGCTCTGAGCTCTCCCTGGAGCCTTCTCCTCTCCAGGTGAGCACCCCCAGCTCTCCCAGCCTGGCTCCAGAGGGGCTCCAGCCCTGGAGCAGCTCCATGGGCTCCTCATGGCTCTCTCCAGCAGCTCCAGGTGCTGCTGCTGTTGGAATTCCCAGGGATGGAGGCAGCTCTGCAGGTGGGGACTCACCTGAGCGGGGCAGAGGGGCAGAATAACCTCCCTCGACCTATTGATCAAGTTGAATTTGATGCAGCCTAGGAGAAAATTGACATTTTGTCCAAACCTGGCTACTTTGTCTTCCAAGACTCCCTCTGCCCATTCTGGAACGTTTCAGCCATCTGAAATCCCGGGAATGCTGGATGTGAACAGAGGCTTTTGGGGAGGATCCTCAGATTTGAGGGAAGGGAGAACAAGAAGAAAAGCAAGGGAGGACGAGCTGCTGCTCTGCATTAAAGGTGGCAGAGCAGCAGGGCTGTGCTGCTGCCGAGCTCCTGTGCAGGTGTCACTCATGCTGTCCCCATCCTGTGTGATGGAAGCCACCTCTGACTCCCAGGGAAAGCCTGGCAGGCTCAGGGCAGCGACTGCTCCTGGCCAGGACCTGGGGCTCCTTCCCTCAGAGCCTGCTGGAGCCTGGTCACCGTTTGCCCCGAGCCCTCCTGCCTCCCTGCAGCACCTGCTGGAACTGTTGGAGCACCCCTGGCAGGGATTTACAGCCCTTGGAAAATAATTATGGGAAGAAAAGTGCTGGTATTAATCGGAGCCTCCATTTAAAGATTAACCACAACAAATGTGTTGCATGCAGGAAGTTTATTTAACAATGCTCCCATTGTACACCCCGAGAGCGTGTTTGTCTTCATTAGTGCAGTAATTCATTATATGGCCTCTCTAACATTCAAATCAGAAGGAAGAATATTAAAAAAGTAATTATACTTTTCAAAGTAAAGCTTTATGGGTAAATTGTATGCAAATCGCTGTCTAAATCAGGGCGGCATATCTTAAGCAGATCTAAAAGTTGCAAAGGCTTTCACCGCATCATTGATATGTAATCAACATAGATGTATGATTCTGCTCCTTACTTAGGCAAATTTGAATGGCAATCCTCAAGTAGGTAATTGGTATTTATCACAATGGCTGATGGGGAGAAGCTATAATCTTGTTACGGGTGGGACCAGCCTGTCATAAATCAACCTGCTTGGAGGTTACTGCAAGACTCTGTCACATTTGGGTTTCCAGATGCTTTTAATCACCTTTTTTAACCTTCACCTCGTTTGTAATATGGGCAAATCACCTTCAGGTCTTTGAAGGCCTCTTTCTGCAGGTGTCAGTGCGTTCAGGGAAATAGCTGAGTGCCCTCACACCATTTGTCCACCCCGTGATGACAAGCCCCTTTTCTCTAATCAAGATAGTTTAATGAGATTTTTTTTTTCCTTACTAAAATAGCGCTAGGAATAAAACATGAAATTGATCATTTATGTGCACCAGGGAAATCACGTCATTTGGAAAATAATTTAACAGGATTGGATGGTTCAGATTTACTGCCCAAACTGCAATCACCAGCTCTGGGGAGTGGGGAGGGAGAGCAGAGGGGCATCCCAGAGCTGGGGGAGCATGGATGGGTGGGGGACACCCACCCACATGGCCCTGGGGACAGATGTCCCCTGCCACCTCGTCCCCCTTGTGAATCCCCACTGGTTCCCCAGGCATCAGGGGCTGCATGCAGGTGCTGAAATCCCTCCCGCAGCTCCTGGGGATGCAGCAGGGGAGCCGTGGGGTCTGGCTGGATCCTGGGATGGGGTCAGCTGGGATGTAGGGGAGTATGCAACTCCCTTTGCCCAAATTCATCCCCCCAGGTTCTGGCTGTGACAGGGGTGTCCCTGATGTCACACAGCACAGGGGTCCCACAGAACTCTGAGGCTCAAACACGCAGCAGAGTTTTGGCTGACAGGACCACCACCCCTCACCCCCAGAGGATTCACAAGCCAACACGTCTCCTGCAGGTGTCTCAGGGGGTCAGTGGCCATGCTCCTGAGGGACCACCAGCCCCGTGTCCCCACCAATCCCTGGGGATGGACACAGGCAGGAATGTGCTTCTCCTCTGGGCACGAGGTGCTCAAGGTGCCATGGCCCAGTTCTGCCCAACCCCAGGCACCAAACAGCCTGAGGGAAGCTGCTGCCAGGCTGGGGTCACCAAAGGGTAGCCAGGGGTCTCTGTTCCATGCACTGTGACTTTTCTGTACTGCCTGGCCAGCTCCTCCATGCTGGCAGCTCCACTCTGCTCCTCCCAGCACGGATGTTGGCATTCCCAGGTGTCCATCAGCATCTCTGCTTCTGCCAAGGAGCTCCTTCAGTGCACCCAGCCCTAACACCGAGGGTGTGCAGGAATCTCTGTCAGCTCAACACCCTCTCTGATCCCTGCTCTCTTTATCCATCTGCCTGCTGGCTGGGTTTCCCACTCCCTTTTGGGGCACACAGAAGCAGATACCCCAGAAGAGCTTGCTGGTGTTGCTGCTGGATAAGGAGAGCTGCATCTCGTGCCCGTGGCAGGGGGTTGGAACTGGATGAACTTTAGGAGCCCTTCCAACCCAAACCATTCTGGGATTCTCTGATTCTCTGATCTCCCAGGAAAATGCTCCCTGTGCAGAGCCCATCCTGTCCAAACTCCTGATGCTGAGGCCTTGCACTGATTTAGGGGAGACGCAGACACAGACCTGGGAGCGTTCAGGGAGGCTGACAGGGAATCATGGCAGAGAAAAAAACAATTCAAAATGTCCAAAGTGACTTGAAGAGGATTCACAGCTGAAAATAGGGGTGAAATGGTTTCTGCTGGTTATTAATGCCGTGCTATTTGTTCCATGTTATTAGCAGGCGATAACATGGCGTGCAGAGGTGAAAAGCAGATACAGAAATGCACGCTGGAAATTCATCTCCTCCAGCACGAGGCAATTGCAGGGCTGAGCTGGGGCACTGCTGAGCACCATGAGCCAGCAGAGATCTGAGCACTGGAGAAATGAACATTTTTTTCATCCCCTTCCTTTCTTCTCTTTTTTTTTTTTTTCCCCTTTGGAAGGGGAAAGAGGTTACATTTTTCTGTGTCAGAAATATTCCGTGACACGAGGGAATCCATCAAGTGACACTGTGTGTCAGGTCATGTCACAACATCATTAAAACATTATATCTTGTTGATGAGGCTCTTGCCATCAATTCAGAGAGTGACTGATTTGATCTGCAAAAAGTGGAAGTTTCTGTGCCCTGTTTGCAAGACAGCTGGCAGCTCTGCGAGAGGAAGCACTATTTCATATTCTATTTAGGGCATTAAGCCTTAATCCCATTAGAAGATTCATAGCATAGCCAGCTTCAGATAGAGAGATACTTCCATAGCTGGATGGATTTCTCCTACGACACCTGCACCACATGCTACATGGAGCCATTTGGAAAAAAAACAAGCCTACAGTCTTCCCAGCTCCTCTCTGAGAGCTTATCTCTTCCTCTAATACAGTTTAGTGCCAGGTTTTATAGACTGCTCATGCTGTCGGGAATGTTTGCTGGTATTCTGTTAACTTGATGCTTGGCTGTTCCAACACTATTCATTTAGGGCAAGCATCTGGCATGTAGCAACAAGATGGCTGATGGAATAAAATTAGGCAAGTTTTATATGATTAATCATAGCTGGGAGCCAGCATCGGTCTCAGTTTGTAAGAGGCTGTGATATATCCTGTAGGTTATTTATCAGAGAGCAAAGCTGCGCTCACACGTCGGCAGAACCCAGGGAAACACACCTTTGGGGGATGCTGACACGGCTTCCTGAGGGGCTTCTGGCAGCCCAGAGGCTGGGAGGAGGCAAAAGCCAGGATGCTGCAGAGCAGGGGATGGTGGTGCCACAGGCTGGCTCTCTCTAAGCCCCTGCCTGAACCACACGGGAATTGGGAACCTGGTGACCAGAGTGGGACCTGTGTGAGCTCAGGATACACATCCTTCATCCCCATCTCGTACCTTAGTGCCAGGGCAGTGTCCCCACACACCCCCAGAGGATGATAAACCCAGGGAACAGAAAGAGGCCAGGGTTAGATGGGATATCAGGAAGAAATCCTTCCCTGTGAGGGTGGGCAGGCCCTGGCACAGGATGCCCAGAGAAGCTGTGGCTGCCCGTGGATCCCTGGAAGTGTCTAAGGCCAGGTTGGACAGGGCTTGGAGCAGCCTGGGGCAGTGGAAGTTGTCCCTGTCCATGGCAGGGGGTGGCACTGGATGGGCTTTAAGGTCCCTTCCAACCCAAAGCCTGCTGTGATTCTCTGCCTTGGTTTGGTGTGACAGCAGGGGACAGCCCAACCCCCTGCCCCCTGAGCAGGGATAAGCACTTCCCAAAGCTGCAGCCCTGCTCTGTGGGGGCACAGTGTCTCATGTCCTCCTGGAACCTCCTACCTGCACCTCCATGGGCTCCTGCTCATCCCCCTGGCTCTGTGGGGCACCACAGAGCCTGGATTGGAGGCTCCCATGGACCCCGAGCTGCAGGCTGCTGTGGATCCCTCTGGCCAGATGAAGACCTGCCTCTGGCCCCTTGCTGCTCTGCACCCCAGTGGCTGAGCTGCTGTTTGAACTGGTAGCCCTGATGCTGCTGGGCAAGCCAGCTGTGAGGGGGGCAGGGTGCTGAGCTGTCCCCAGGATGCCTCGTCCATGGCACAGGAAAACTGTGCCCCAGAGTATCCTGCCCTACATGTGCCAGCACTGCTGGGATGCAGAGCAATGTGCCCTGTCCTGGCTGGTTTGCTGGGGAAGGTCAGTGTGACCATCACCTGCCAGTCAACCCCCCAGGTTTTGGGGAACAGTCCAGGCAGTGTGGGATCTGTGCTCTCTGCAGGTCTGGAGGTGTCTGTAACACGGGCAGGGGGAAGAGAAATGGGTTTCCAAAAAATTACAAATCAAGAAGGAAAGCAAATGCACAGTCTGAGCTGAACCCTGCAGTCCTGCCAAGCTCTGGCTGTTTAATTTTGCTTTTGTGCCATTGCATTGCTTACCACAGTTCAACAGAATCTGAAGGAAAAAGTCATCCTGAGCTGAGGAATGAAGCACTTGTGCTGCTGTTAAATTATAATTCCCATTTATCCCTTTATTGCAGAAAGTTTTCTTTTTGAGGTATGGCCACTTGCAGAATTAAAAAAGAGGGGGGGGAAATCCCAGTGCCTGGTCCCAGCTCTGCATCTCCCCGGCTCTGTGTCAGTATTGTGCTTGTCAGGAAATGCAGCATCAGCTGCCATGCAATAGAGCCATGATTGATAAGTGTGTAATAACCCTGACCCAGAAAACCACACCTGTAATCTTCCCCTGATGAGCTCTGCCTGCATCAGTCCCATCCGAGTGGTTAAATGCCTCACTGGTCTTTAAAGCACTCAATTGACCCAGCTGAGATGAGGTGGTGCTGCTGAGGTTGCTGGGGGGTTCTGGGTCAGGGCAGCCCCGTGGCTCTGCCCCACCTGTGGTGGCTGGTCACCTGTGGCTCTCTGGGGTCTCCACCTGCAGATCCCATCTCCTCAGTGTGCTCCACTCTCCCTCACAGCCCTCTCCCTCTCCCCATCTCCCCAGGACACCCCTGTTCCCAGGCACAGCCCCCCCAGCCTGCAGCCAGAAGCTCTGGGAACTAGGAAACAAGGATTTTCCAAGTGACATCAAAACACTGGCCAAGAATTTTAAAATAAACCCCGAGATCAGCTCTTTTCTCATTTATTACGAAGGAACCAGTCATGTTCCAAGTCATGCCAAGCCCTGTGCTGGGCTCTGTCTGTCTGTCTGTCTGCTTCCCTGTGTCCCCCAGCCCTCTGACTCGGTTATCTATTTACCTATCTATTTACATGTATTTCTTTTCCCAGTGAATTATGTCAGGGAGGCAGTAAAGTGTTATGTATTTGCAAGCCCCATAATCTTTAAAAGCACAGTGATGCATGCTCCAGATGAGAAAAGAGCCTCCATCCAGTATGTTAATAGATAGCATTAGGGCAATAATGAAAAGCACTTGAGACAAGTAAGCCCCTATCAAAAGCTGAGTAATAGAGATGCACAGAATGAATCACAATGCACCTCCTCTGCAAAAGATATTAAGACGTCTGCTTTAGTGCAGGGTCTATTCACTCCAACAGCTGCTTCATTTCTCTGATTAAAATGGGAGTGGGGAGAGCTTTTTCAGCCATTTCCCCTTTCCTGCAGTACCCTCCCCACAGGCAGCCGCCCACGCCGTGCCCGCAGCGGGGCTGTGCCGGTGGCTGCACCCCGGGCACGCAGGGCAGGACACACGCAAGGACATTGTCACCCGCGCGGTGACACAGGCGTGCGGGCACTGCAGAGCTGCGTGTGCAGCGCCTGCCAGGCTCCACCGGCACCTCCAGGCTCCCAGGGCACGTGGGAGCAGCCCCACACACCCCACACACACGGACACACGGCTCTTTGTGGGTGCACACGCAGGGCACCCCTGGCATTGTGACCCCCTTCCTCTGCTCCCAGCCCAGCCCCTCCGGGGGTGTCTGCAGCCATCAGATCTGGGATCTGGGCTGTAGAGACCCTGTCCCCCAGCTGTGACAGCCATGCCCTGATGGGCAGCGAGGAAGGGAAGCCAGAGAGGCTGGGGATGCAGGAGGAGATGAGGGTCAGGCAGCTGGGGATGCAGGACAACCTCACTGGGAGATCAGACAGAGCCATGGACAGGGGTGTTGGAGGTGGTGGCATTACTGGAGAGGACAGACAGACCCCTGCTGGGACCCTGCTGGAGGTACTGAATGCACTGAGGAGACAAGTGTCCTGCTGCAATGCTCTCCTGATGGACCCATGGCTGTGTCAGCCACCAGCAAGTGTTTGAAGCCTTCATTAAAGCTTAGACACCACCTGGGAGCATCACTCCAGGACACCAGCCAAGAGCCAGGTTCTGCTGGCTCTTCCCTCAGGGAAGGGAACAAACCCACACCATGGGGATGGTGAGGTGCTGGTGCAGTTTACAACCAACCTGGCAGTGCCAGCCCAGCCTTTGCCATGAGTCCTGCAGGCTCCAGAGCAGGAGCATGGGCAGGCAGGACCAGAGGTCTGAGCCAGGGGCCATCTCCTGCTGTGCCAGACAGGGCTCTGGCCACACTAAGGGGCTGTGGGCACACCCTGCTGGGACCCAAATGAGCCCTGTGCTCCTCCACATCCATGGCTTAGAAGCTGGGGAGCTGCAAGCTGGTGATGCTGAGGGTCTTCCCAGGATATATTTCACCCACCAGGCCTGCCCCCATCTCACTGCTCCCCCAGGGCACAGCACAACGTGGATGAACCTCTCCAGATGCACATTACTAACTGCAGCAACACCCCTGCTTAGACCCTGGTCCAGGTGTAGCAGGAGCAGGAGATGAGACAAAAACCAGGAACGTGCAGCCTGGCAGTAGCTAACAGCCATAACCAGCTGGGATATTCCACCTGTGGCCAGCTTAGTCTCATTTCTGTTTACCAAAGACACACTCAGGGGTAAATCATTCTGCTCTGGCCACTGTGGGCTTTTACACCTTCCCCACTAGCACCTGGAGAGGGCTGGTGTAGCAGGAGCTGAGGATCAAAGCCTGGTTCATCCCAGTAACTCCCCATCCCTGGCACTGTGGATGCATCGCTGGCCCGAGCTCTGCCGGCCTCTCCCTCCCCCTGCTCACCCACATCTCTTCCTCAGGTTTTGGAAGCAGCAGCCAGGAAGAGCAGATGGGCACTGGTGATGACAAAAGTGCCTCTGGCTGCAGCAGGGAACAGGCCCAGGGAGTGAAAAGCCCCCTGGCAAGGGGGAGAGGGCTGGGGAGCAGCAGGGGACTGAGAGAGAACGGTGCCACATCGAGGTCCTGCACACACCACCCACGGTTCCCCTGCTGCCCCCAGTGCCAGGACAGCTGCTGCTGGGCTTCCACAAGACTTGTGCAACAAGGAGAGAGGAAGCCACTGAGGAGAGCTGCCCTGATGAGAAACCCCAGAGCAATGCCAGAGCCAGGTGAGAAACAGAAGAAACACTACTGTGTGTTGGCACAGGGCAAAGCAAAAGCTGCAGGAGCTGCAGGCAGGCTGGGCCCAGGCTCAGCACTGCACTGTCACTTCACCAGGGCAGTGGTGGAGCCACCAGCCCTGGAAGGGTTCAAAACACAGGTGGAGGTAGCACTTTGTGGTGTGGTTTAGTGAGCACAGGGGGATTTGGACAGAGGTTGGAATTGCTGCTCTTTAGGAGGCTTTTCCAACCTTAATGTTTCTGTGGCTCTGGTTCTATCTCCACACTGGCTCTGCCTGCCTGCTCTGGGCTGGGGGCAGGCAGGAGCCCACCCTGGGCTGGCCATCAGCTGCACAGAGCAGGCAGCACAGGAGCACCCTGCCCTGGGAGGCTCCACAGGCAGCAGCTGGGGCTGATCCCGGTGTGGGGAGAGCGGGGAGGGAGGTGGGGAGGTGGGAAGGGCTCGAGCTGACCCCTCTGTGGGGCACAGCTGGGGCAGCACAGCAGGGTTCTCCTCCTTGCCTTGCCAGGGGGGTTTCAGATGGCATGAAAAAGGGTTTTCCCCGTTTGTTGGCTTTTGTGATGCCCAAGACAAGCATTTCTTTGTGGTGTCACGAGGACAAAGACCTTCCCCAGGGAGGCTTTGGTGGCAGGCGGGCCAGGCTCCCCCAGACACCTCAGGAATCACCAAACTGGTGCTACAGAGCAGCATCCTGGGGACAACCCTGGGGCTCGTGGCCAAGCCCCACAGGGGGATGCTTCAGGAGCAGTTTCCCTGCTGAGTTCAGTTCTGTGAGTTCAATGAGCCTCACAGGAGCAAAATTTTGGTTGCAAGCCTATAATAACTTTGGGTGCAAGCCTACCAAAACTCTTGATCGAGAGGTCAGGTTTAAAGCTGAGGGCCTTGCCAGGGGAAAAGCACCTGTGTCTTGGTGAGGGACACCAACGAGACAAGAGTGGACATCTCCACTCCAGGTGCCAACCCCTGTGCCAAAGCCAAGCTTGCTGGGCTCAGTTGTCCCCGTGGTCCCTGCTGGGCCATCATCTTTGTGACATGGTTCTCCAGAGCTGCTCAGCCTCTCTCCATGCTGCTCCCTGACCTCACTCTCTGGGTGTCCCAGGCCATTTCCCACTGTCCTGGGCACAGTCTGCCTGTGGCTCCTGTGGACAGGCTGCGCTGGGGGAAATGAAATGCAGCTTGTGAGCAGCCAAGAGCTGAAGGGACAGAGAAGGGAGAACCCCAGAGTGGATGAGGAAAAACCAGGGGGAGGAAGCAGCTAATGTGGTGTTCACAAAGCTCCTGAGGATGGTTCAGGTGCAACCACACATCTGTGGGGTCTGGCTGTGTACGGTCCCCCTGAGGTGCTGAGCAGCTGCAGTGGCAGTGCTTCCTCAGTCCCCCCCATGCCTGCAGCTGGTCCATGAGCTCCCAGCATCAGCCACGAGCAAGCTGGACACGAGCAAATCCTGGGGAGATGGGAGAACATCTGGCAGGTCACCAAAGGGCTGCAGCTGGAGAGCCCGACGTGAGCAGTGTGACAGCAGTTACTCGATGTGTGCAGGGCACCAAGGCTCCCCTGGGCCACCTCTCACATGTGTGTGCTACCAGCAACCAGCACGGACACTGCCAGGCCCCTCGGCACTCCCGGGAGCCACCACCAGCACAAAAGCCCGGACACACCAGGGAGGAGCCTGCCATCGCCACTGGCACCTCCCAGCTCGTTGCCAGATGCCCAGGAAAAGGCAGCGAGGCCTCAGCAGGGAGCTTCAGCGCCGCGTCTGCTGCTGCCTGCCAAAATTAACATCACTGACAAAAGGCATGATCCTGAAATTGCACCACCAAACAGATGGATTGCTGGAGTATGGGAGGCCTCGTAATGGAAAAGATGAGTAATTCAAGGAGAGAGCGTGGTGCCAGCGATCCAAGTGCTTGGCTGCTGCAGCAGGCTGGGAACCTGGAGTGCTGCCTGTGGCAGGGCTGGATTCCTCTGGCCCCCCAGCAGAACCTGCAGGACGGTGCTGGTGGGTTCCTGCTGGCCACCAGCACTGGGGACACAGCGTGGGGCACAGGGCCATGGCTGGCTCTGCTGCTGGGCACACCCCGTGCCCTGCCCACACTGCCCCAAGCACAGCTGTGGCACTGGTGTGGGCTTAGAGACGACCCTGGAGCAGTTGTGCTGCAAGGATCACTCCAGAACCATGGCCATTCCTGCTGCAAAAAGCCAGGAATATGCAGGAATATGCAGGATAGCCAGGAATATGCAGGATATCCAGGAATATGCAGGATAGCCAGGAATATGCAGGATATCCAGGAATATGCAGGATAACCAGGAATATGCAGGATAGCCAGTAATATGCAGGATAACCAGGAATATGCAGGATAGCCAGGAATATGCAGGATAGCCAGGAATATGCAGGATATCCAGGAATATGCAGGATAACCAGGAATATGCAGGATAGCCAGTAATATGCAGGATATCCAGGAATATGCAGGATAACTAGGAATATGCAGGATAGCCAGGAATATGCAGGATAGCCAGCCGGCTTCTGTCCAGCAGAGGAGAGAGGGGAAATAAGAGTGCCTTTGTGTAGCTCCACTTTAAACATGGCAATGAAATGTGTCCCAAAAAGACTCTCTGAGCCCCTAATTCTCAACAACACCCTCACCCTGAACCCTGTGAGGGCTGGCTCATTCCTTCCCTATGAAGTGAGTCACGGGAGGATCCGAGAAAGTCTGACTTTCTTCTGGCACTGAAGAGCAAGATGGATGAGAAAAGGGACACACTCCCTCCTCTAACTACTGCTGCCCTTGCTGTCCAGGAGCGTTCTTGTGCAGCCTGTGGGGTTGTGCAGGGGCTGGGATCCATCACCCAGTGCTCATGGATCACACAGATCCTGCCAGCACAGCTCCTGATTCTGCAGTCCGAGCAGAAAAATAGGCACAAATCCCCTCTAAAACAGCCAGGACCTCGCCTCACTGCCACCCCACAGCTCTCCCTGCTCTGCCATTAGAGCTGGGATTATTCATTATTCTTTTTCTTTTTTAAGTACAAATGTACTGAAATCATCCACTTGTCAGTGCTATGACTGTGGTGATGCAAATGTGACACAGCAGGCTTGTACTGGGCACTGAAATTTAAATTAATGGGAAAAAATGAGCTTGCTGGGTTTTTGGCAGAAATCTGGGCTGTTCCTGTTGTCCAGTGCCCTGAGGCTGAGCTGGGTCCCACGGGGACACCAGGACCAGGGTGCTGCACCTCCAGCATGGCTGGACATGGAATCACCCTGCAGCAAACACTGTTGGGCCTGTCCTGCTCAGCTCCCTGCAAGTCCCATCTGACACACTGGGGGAAAGTTTAGGCAGTTCAACATTTCAGCTTCTGGAAAAAAAGAGGGAGGGAGCATAAATCAGCCACAGTTTAAGGCCCCTTATCTTGGAATGACGCTCCGTGAGGGCTGACACATCCACAGGCACAGATCCTGCTGCAGGATCGCTGGGATTAGCTGGGCTTTGCTGTGCCCTGACTGCTCCTCTCCTCTCCAGACACCAGAGATGGGCTGTGGGGTAGCACCAGGGGTCCAGGCAGAGCTCCTGGTGCCCCAGGGTGCAGATCCTGCCCGCTGCATCCTCCCAGCAGTGCTGAGTTACAGAGGCAGAGCCATGCCTGGGGCAGCAGACAGCAGCTGTGGGGAGTGGGGAAATGTGGGTGCTGCAGCCCCCCCCATCCACTGGACAGAGCATCCCAGGGCTGGGGCAGTGCTGGCTGCTGCAAAATGCAGCGTGGCTGGCATCAGCCCAGCTGGCTGTGAGTGCATCCAGTGCCTTTTCATGGCTAGTGTGTCATTTAATGTGACTTATTCACCACAAGGGTTTGGGTTGGTTTCTCTGTCTGTGAGGCTGAAAGGGGACCGGGCATTGCTGGAGTCCTGCCCCCCTGAGGGTCCCCTAAACCCCCCCCAGATGGGGAGCAGGACATGAGAAGCCCCAGGAACAGGAACAGTGTGGATGAGAGAGAGCAGAGAGTGTGAGCACGTGTGGATGCCCCAGCTCTGGTGCAGAGGAGGGGAGGACACCAGGGCACGGGGAGGGCACATGGAAAGGACTCAGGGACAGCACCCCAGCATGACACTGTGCCTCTCTCCAGGGACTGCGAGGGAGCAGGGACTAACAGTGCTCTCCCACCCACCCTGGGAGGGAAAGGTAGGGGCATGTGAGTACCAGAGAGCAAAACCAAGCCCTATATGTTTAAACTGGCAAGTTCTGTGTTTGTCATCGAGCTGTAAAATGATACCCGAACAGATGAGGACAGGAACTTCTTGGAAGGCTAAGCACAGACAGCAGGAGTGGGGGAATAGCATTTTGCTTTATTTCTTTACATGCAATCCAAGGTTTTTATTTTTTTTTTTCCTTGCGGTGTTATATTTTTCTATCCAAAAATGGTTATGAGTCTGCCAGCTCTCAGAGGCAGCACTGAGGGCTTGTGCCGTGTCTGACACACTGGGCCCAAGAGCTGGGACACATCAAAAGGCACAAACAATAAATCCTGGCCTGGAGGGTTAATGGAAAAGCAGAAGACGATGGAAGCACCGTGGGTGTGTGTGCGGGCAGTGCCAGAGCTCACATCCCACACGGACCTGGCCGTTTCCTGCTGACCTGGCACACGGAGGTGCAGAGGACCTCAGAGCCATGCAGATGATGCTGAGCTGCAGGCTGGGTTTGTAGGAGAACATGTGCTCGAAGCAGCAGCTCCTGTTTGTCACCAGGGTATAGTACCTGTTCCAGTGGGTGGATAATTTTAGGTGAATGAGAAAAACGCTGCTTTTCCTTTGGGTTCGAGCCATGTGCTGGGTGGGATGATGCTCACAGCAGTGACTTCTCTCAGGTGCTGCGTGGTAGGGGCGCAGCCACATCCCTCGGCACGTGTTCCCCGGGTTATTTATCACGCAGAGGTGGTGCCTCGTTTGTCGGGATGCGGATCCTGTGCGAGGTTCCGGGGCGGGGGGCGGGGTGTGCACAAAGCAAGGGCCGAGTTCCTCCCTGCGATGCTGTGACTGTCAGGAGACAGAGCACGGAGTGACAGCATGCACGTGAGCTGCTGGTGGTTTTAAGGATGCTCTTTTTTAGCTTAAATTAGGGGAGAATCCTGTACAAAATCCTGAACAAAGCCAGAGAGGTTTATTTGCCAGTCATTCTCTGAGATGCCAGCCAGCCTCTGAGCTGCATTTCAGCTCTCAGTTTGTCTTGAGGCATCACAAATGTCTGAACGACAATTGGGGTGTCCCCAGGGCAGTGCCAGAGAGATGAACTTGGGTTCTGG
>VXAX01005175.1:14950-39009 GCA_013399835.1 Leptocoma aspasia
CGGGCGGCAGGGGGGCCCCCAGCGCCCCCGCCCCCCGCCCCGCCGGTACCTGTTGCGCTGCCCCGAGCGGCGGCTCCGCCGGGCCGCGGCCCCTGCGCCTCCCGCGGCGCTCGGCCCCACAACATGGCGGCGGGGGCGGGGGAGGAAGCGGGGGCGGGCGCTGCCCGAGGCCGGGCTGCGCCGCAGCGGGCACGGGGTTTGGGAGCCCGATGGAGGGGTCGCTGTGCCCTGGGGTGCAGCCCCAGGATCCGGGCCGGGGCTCAACAAACAGTGCCGCGGTCCGGGGATGTCGGCGCCGAGCCTGTCGGTGCCTTTGCTATACGGTAACAGCTACTGCTTAGAGACCTGACTGACAGAGGATTTACCCCGTCCTTGCTCGCCTCTGTCTCACTCGATTCCAGCCGCTGCCTCCTCATCTGCTCCATAGGTTACCTTTGCTTAGCTTTCCGGCTGTATCCCAGTACTATCTCTACTAGAAGCTGAAAAGCCGTGGCCTCTGTTCTGCACAGGCAAAGCTCCCAGATTAAGAATTCTCCCACCCGGGAGCAGGTAACAGCACCCTTGGTGCTTTTCCATGGGAAGCGTGTCCCGCTGGGACCCCCACACTGGCGCGGAGGGGGCCGCACCAGCAGCTACTCTGGGGTCACGCCAGGCACTGCTCGGTGCACTGAAACATGTAGGGTTTCAGGGGTTTATCTTTCCAAAAATTAAAGAATCCTGTAGGAAGGCAATACGTCGAAAATGCCATAATTTTTAACCACCAAACGTTTTCCTTCTCCAGCGAGGGGATCTCGCCGTGCACAGACGGTTACAGCGCCTTTCTGCTATGCTTTTGCTGGGTAGATAATTACCTATCACCTTCGTACAGCCCAGATTTTCCCACTGACTCATTCTTCTGGGTTCCTAATGAGCCTTTCCAGTTTGTTACACCTTTTATCGTTCACGGCGATTCCAGAATAGTCACGTTCCTGTGCCATGCAATGGCTATGGCCACATCCCAGCGCTTACCACGGGGCAGGACTTGTGCTTACACACCTGATGTCTGCATTTGCTGTTGCAGCTGCCACATTGCACTGGCAGCATTCATGCATTTACCCCCTGTGACCTCCTCAGCCCTCATCTGACTCACTGCTTTTGAAGATACAGCATTCTCCTCCCTCACACACAGCCCAAAAACATGCTTTGTATTTTTATGCTATGAACAGATAGCAACCTCGGCTTTGATGCACAGATATTTGCTGTGTAGGTGGATTAAAACATGTGTTATTCAAGGGGCCCAGGTGGCTTTGGGCTGTTTTGAAGTCATCTGCAGATTTCATGAGCAGTGCTTCATATAATTCCAAATAATTATTTGGGATAACAGAGCAGCCCTGGGTCAAGAACAGGCTTCCCTGAAGCCCAATTAAAAAGCCTCTCATCTGACATTTTTCACTCGAATTACTTTATAAAACCTCTTAACACGCAGCCTTTAATCTGTTTAGTACACATTGTAGTGATACAGCAGTTCCAAATGTGACTTTGTTGTGTTGGCAACACCTCCAGCCTGCTCTGGACTGAAGACAAGCGCTTGCATCAGGCATAACAGTTTACAGGTTCATAAAGGCCCTTGTAGAGAGGATTAAGATAACAATAAACCAGATAAACATGTTTCTTCTCGTAAGACAAAATCGATCAGGTTAGTGGTCAGTTAAGGATTAGGAAGGGCAGTTAAGGAAAGTCTCTAAGAACAAGTTAGAAGTTGGAGGAGTTTGGTAAATACAGTTGATTGTGCCTTGAACATTGAACTAGGTAACTTTTCAAAGAACCTCATGGTTTCTTTCTTCTGAAATTGACGTTACTGCCATGTTCCACAAGCAAATGAACTTGGGCCATGTTTGTGCTTAACCACTGGCTTAGAGGTGACAAAGTACATAAAGCAGGAATTGCATAAAGGATGATGGGATATTTGATTATGTAAATATGACAAATGGGGAATGACCATCAGCTTTATTAATGTCAGATCCCTATAGGAAAGCAGCAATGTACCTCAGTTGAGATAACTACACACCTTGCCTAATACCTCCTTTGAGACAAAATTGAAGCCAGGAAAATCACAGAATGAGTTTGAGTTGGAAAGCACCTTTAAGGTTCATCTACTCCAAACCCCCTGCAATAAGCAGGGATATAGTCAACTAGATCAGGTTGCTCTGAGCCCTGTCCAACCTGGTCTTGAATGTTTGGAGAGATGGAGCATCAACAACCTCCCTGGCAGTGTTTAACCTCCTTCATTGCAAAAAAAATCCTTCCTTATATCTAATCTAAATTGACCCTCTTTCAGTTTAAAACCATTACCCCCTCTCCCACTGAAACAGGCTCACTGAAAATACCTCTTCCCATCTCTCTCACAGGCCCCTTTAAGTACAGAAAGGCCACAATAAGGTCTCCCTGGAGCCTTTTCTTCTCCAGGCTGAACAATCCCAACTCGTTCAGCCTTGCTTCATACCAGAGGTGCTCCAGCCTTCTGAGCATCTTCATGGTCTAAACTGGGCCCACTCTAGCAGGACCACACCTTTCTTGTGCTAAAGACCCCAGAGCTGGACACTCAGTGGGGTCTTAGAATCACTTCTTTTGACCTGTTGCCCGGGGAGGGAGGAGCTGTAGGGAATTAAAAATTCAGCTGACTCCCTAGCAAGATAACCTGGTATAAAAAATTAGCACATCAAAGCTTTATGTGTTCTGTGTCTGCACAAATTCAATGCATCTACGTTATCACGATGAACTGCAGCTGATCAGAGATACTAGAAGATTAACTATCTGTAAGATTAATTAACTATCAGGAAGAGGAGGAGGACTCACAACCTGTAGTGCAGACATTTGAATGAAGCAGCCCCTCAAGTCACTCTTCCTTGGAAATGGAGTATGTAGACATACAATGCTTAGTGTCAGTTATAAAAAAATGCATCCTTAAAGTAAAGCTGAAGTCTTACACAACCTAAGTGTCTTACAGAGATGTTTTATTAGCAATGTCTGAGGCACAAACTAGTATTACATCTTTAAAATGGAGAATGAAATGCATTTCCACTCAGAGTTTGATTACTGCTTGCAGCAGGTTCAAAAGAAAAACACTACTTTTATGAAGGTGGAGTTTCTATAGGCACTGTTGCAGATACTGCCTTTGGGCATCTCAGGGTTGGAAAGAGTGCTTTTTACAAGCTTCAACATGTGGTTTTGGGGGCTGATGTCAAATACCAGATGAAATAAAAGTCCCTTCTGGTGACAGTACGCTTCTAGCAATGAGTAGACAGCGGCAAAGAAACTTAAAACTGCAGGAATGAATTAGTTTGTTTCAAAAAGCCATTAAAGTAAGAGAAATTGCTTAATAATAGATAATAGAAAAGGGAGCTGAAAGGAGAAGTATGATAAGATAGAGGCTTGTTCCAGACATAGGGGCAGGCTTGCAGCACAACAGCTACTCAGAGGAGACCAATTAAGATGAAAAGTATGGGAGGAGCAGAAAAGCAGTAGGATTTACTATAAGCAATATTTCATCCTCTGGGAATGTTATGGTATCATTTATTATCCTGGCCTTCTAGTGGGAGGTGTCCCTGCCTGTGGCAGGGAGATTAGAACTAGATGATCTTTAAGGTCAAACTCAAGCCATCCTATGATTCTATGATCTCCTTGTCATGTCTGAGCCAAAAACAACACATAACACCAGAACTTAACAAGATATAATGAAGATGGAGAAACTACTACTATTACTAGCAACTCAATTTTCACATTAAGGCTTTACTTTTTGATCATTATCTGTACTCTGTCCTCAGTTTCCTGTTACAAGCAATTTTCCTATCTTTAGAGTAATAAGGAAAGATTTCCACTGACAGCAAAAAAGATAATGAATAAAATTGCTTAGCCTGAACTGAGTGGCAAAAGGTAACATGACTTCTTCTCTGCTCTTAGTTTACTCCATAATATTGCTTATTTTCTCTGCTCTGCTGCAGGAAAACACACCAGAAGTGAATGCTTTTTTCTCTCTGTCCAAGCCCTGTGGCCAGGCAGTGTCTAAGCTTGATAACAGACATCTTCCTGCAAATGTATGTTTAAAATACATAAAGTTAAACCATAACCAAATGAACACCAGAAATCAGTTACTGCAAGAATAAGCCATGCTTTTTGCACAGTTACTGGTCAGAGATCAAGGGACGTAAAGCGATGACTATTTCTGAGTCGTCAAAAAGCAATAATTGCCCAACAGTGACCTGCACACATTCCTCCTGCAGTGACCTGTTTAATTTTGCTTCCTAATGAGTGGCATTTCCTCATCTGGAGAGTCCAGCTTGTTGTCCCAGCTATAAAGAGCTACTTAGGAACAGCCACACCTACCTGATGAGTGACAGCTCTGACCCCTTTGTTAGATTCAACTCTATTATTCATGCTAAATTTTCTTTTCACCTCCTCTTTTTTCCCTCCAGCGAACATAGAAGCAATGAGCCCTCACTCAGTGCTGCTGGAGGTTTCATATTTACAGCAGTGCCAACTGCTTTTCTCCTTTTGAGTAAATGCTAGATACTGTCTTTTGACCCACATCTTTATTTAAAAATGGAGGCATAAAACAGAACGGGATAAACAGAAGGACAGGTTAACATTTGCTTTCCACACCTAAAAGAACAAGAGTGGTGCATTTCTGATATCAATTCTGAGTAGCAATTTATCAAAAAAGGTGTAGAAGGCACAAAGCACACACTGCATCAAAAATAGAACTTCTAGAGATGTTGGTTTGGTTTCTGAACCAGAAGCCCACACAGGTTTTAAAATAACAAATGACTACTGTATTCATTTTGCAGGGTTTTCTATTACTTCATAGCTGTATAAAATAAAATATTCATGTCCCAACTTTGTTCCCTGCCAAGCACTGATATTATTTAGTAGTGGATGAGGAGCTGGACTGTGTTTGTTCAGTGTGGCAAAGGCTTCTTTGCCTACCGCACTGAAATTATTTTGAGATTTACAGAACATCTATGTAACCATAGAGAAAGCAGCTTTCCAGACAGGCCAGACCATGTTGTGAAGGGAGGCAATGCTGACTCATGCAGACTGAATTATGGCAAATAAAACATTGCCAACTGCTGAGCAGACACAAGGGTTTTACTTGCTATCCTAGCTGCAGTGCAGGCAGGCAGAAACGCTCAAGCACACAGGAATTTCACAAGTGCCAAGTGCTGACAATAGCAGAGTAATGGGGTTAAGCAAGGTTATTTGTTGCAATTTTACAATCCTTATGCCACAATTAGTAAATACCCTGGTAAGACAGAGTTGAAGGTTCATTCCAGATGCATTTGTTTCTCCACGCTCAAGTTTTGATGGAAGCCAAGAAGCCACTCTGATCGAAATAGGCTGGCATCCCTACTGCATTTGGTACAAATGTGGGGCTTTTCCCCTGCAAATCTTTCACTTTTAGGTGCTAAAAACCTGTCTTTATTTCATACATACTGTTGGGTTCTGAGGACCAGTACTATTTTTGAGTAGTGTACCTCTTGTGTACTGCATTTTGTGAGGTTCTCTGGAATTACAAGTTGCTTTTAAGGGATAAATGACATAAGTAGTGTGAAAATTTGAAATAAATCTCAAATTTCAGAATGTTTTGTGAGTTGCTGTGAAAAGGAAATTTTTTCAGATTTATGGATTTCTGAAAAGACGTAGGCATGCTATAAAACAAGTACATACTATGATAAAGATAGGCAAAACAGTGTAAAACAGTGAATTTATGATTAATAACATAATTAATGAAAACGGGGATTCATTGAAAGGGCAAAGAGATCACTGTGTTTTTAAGCTGGCTTATGGAAGTCTACACAAAAGCTCTGTGTTGATGGACCACAGAAGTTTCCCCTGACTGTGGCTCTTGCTTGCCTGATGTAACGCTGAGAGTTTGAGGTGCTGCTGCCCCCATCTGCCTGACATCCTGCTGGACTTTTCCACGAAAAACGGAAGCAAAGGCAGATTCTTCCACCAGCTGCAAGTAAAAACGTTGTGCTGTACCTCAAATCAGTGACAAAATCGTTGCATTCAGGGGGTTGGATCTAATTTTGCAGTCTTTCCCCAAAACAGAGTTGACCTCTTAGGTTTAGGGTTTTGTTTTGCAGTTGAAAGTTGTTTTTGACCAGAGGTAAGAATGTCAGAGCAAGTCACTTTGTAACTTACATTGACATTAAAGTTTAACAGAGTTCAAGCCAGAGCTGAAATCAATGGAGTGTGAAAAGAGATCATACTATCAGCCATTAATGCTTCACTTGAATTTTCATGCAAGGTTTGTCTTGCTTTTATCCTGCTTCTTGCTTTGGAAAGGGAAATCTATAACAATTTGCTGATCTATTTCACTGATCCACTCCGAGTCTTTCTGAAAATTCATTTGCCAGAGGAATTTTGGCTGGAGAGTCACTAAAACACTTAAGAACAAATGATTCTAATACTTGTGACCAATAAATCCTCACCTGTCTGTTAACTTTAACCTTCATGGCTAAATAGTGTAAGGCAAAATTATCCTTTTGTTGTGTGTCAGCAGTGTCAGAAAAAGGGCTTTTACTGCCTAAGAAGATAAATCCACCGGCACTTGGCATTGGCAATCCTTCCAAGAAATACTGCGCTGTGCTGCTGTGGCCGAATTTGCTTTTCCTCTTCTGAACTGGGATCATCATGGATTGGATGCCACTGCCTGGATTAGTATCTTGGCACCTAGTGAGCATATTAACTAGAGGGACAGCTGCAAACACAGCAGTTTCAACCTGCTGGAAAGACAATGAGTACAAGAGCTGTGTCCCATATTTCTGCCATGCTGAGGTCCTGGGCCGTTTTGTCTTACAAGCAGCCAGCTCAGTCCTGCCTGAGTAGTGCTCACTAGACTGACAGGATTTAAAATCAGATGAAAGAGAAGAAACACTTTAATACAGAGACACAGCCAGGGAAAGAAGCTCTGTCATTAGTATAAAGATGTTAAAGGTTCCTGGTAAAATGCCCATCTTTGCTTGGCATGATGAAGCCTTCATCAATCCTGGAGTGGTAAACGAGAAACAGGAAACTTACAGGCATTATTCCAGGTAAATCTATATCTGCAAACTCTGCTTTGCCCAGGTTGCAATGGAACAACTCAATACACCTGTGCATCCCCAGACTGTTCTTGACTTCACTCTTCAGTCAGAGAAACTACCCAGGGAAAGTCCATATCAATTCCACAGCAAAAAGGCAGCTTTGAATCAGAGCCTGCAATAAATCAATTTAAACACAAATCCATGGACAGGTTTAATTTCAGCGTTTGCATAAGTACTTTATTTTTTCACCAGCCCCCCACCCTTTTTCAGTGCAGAGAATTAATAATGCTGCAAGGTGAATTGTGCTTCCTGAATTGTTAAAGTTTTTATAATCTTCCTTATTCACTAAGTAGCCTTGGGTTTTAATTACTAACCATGCAGAACCATTGCTGAATAAAAATATATTTTAGTTGATTTTCTATTGGGTTTTTATGTTATTCTTACTGTAACTGGTGCTTCACAAATGCAGCTTTTTCTTCACAAGGTTCCTGAGGCAAGTTAATATTAGTATCTTCGTCTTACAGATGAAGAACAGAAAGGTGGAGCAATTTGAGCAAGAACATTTCAAACATTCAAACATTGCTATTCCTGGATACTTCTCTTGGGACACAAAGGCTTACTTGAAAGACTTGCTCTGCCTGGTTTCATGGTTTCATTTTGAGTGGGATGTACTTTCTTTCCCCAGAGCAAATCCCACAAAGCTCAAGTCAGCACGGCAGAAATCAAAGGCTGGTACAGCTACAGTGCAGCTCCTCTCCGAGCAAACCAATTTGTCATCACTTGTCACATTCCCACCTTCCTTCTGTTCCCGGCCATATGTTCCCTCCCCTTCCACCAGCACTGGCACCTGCCTGACTCCTTCTGTGAGCTCAGCCTGAGGAAAGGGAGACAAATGTGTGATTACTTTTTGACAACAAGCTACAGAGTCAGTTTTGCATTTATAATAATCACAGAATCCTAGAATGACTTGGCTTGGAAGGGACCTTAAAGATCATTTAATTCCAACACCCCTTCCATGGGCAGGGACACCTTCCACTAGACAGGTTGCTCAGAGCTCCCTCCAATCTGGCCTTATAAAGTGTATTTATTTGTTTTTAGTGTATGTTATTACTAATTCTAAAATAGCTATTTTATTTATGTGTCATTAGGCATTAGCAATTACATTTCAATTTAGTATTCATTTACATAATACATAGCAATCACAAAAGCTTATAAATATTCATTACTAATTATCGCCAAATAAATTACACATAACTTTTGCATATTGAAACAATATATTATCATATATTCTTGATAAATGATATTTTATAATACCGGAACTCCATAAGCTTTCCATAGTACTGTGGAGGAGGGGGAGCAGCCATCCAGCACGGCAGCCCCTGCACTGAGGGGCTCACGGCTTGTCAAACAAGTTACATTTTTAGGCATCAATGAAGCACCAAAAAACGCCTTTTTTTACACCTTCCCCTTCTCCCCCTCCGTCCCTCGCAACCTCCCGCGCAGCCGCGGGCGGGGCGCGCCGGGGTCGCCGCGCGTGCGCGCCGGCCCCCGCGTTGGGATCGCCCCCCCCCCCGGGAGCGACCCCCGGGAGCGATGTTCCGCCGTCCCCCGCGCAACTTCCGCGGCCGGCGGCGCGCAGCCTCCAGCGGCAGCAGCGAGAGCGAGCCGGAGCCACAGCCGGAGCCACAGCCGGAGCCGGCCGCAGCCCCGTCCCCAGACTCCGGCGCCAGCTCGCCCTCGGAGCACAGAGCAGGGCCGGGGCTGCCTTGGGCTCCCGCCTCAGCGAGCCCCGCGCTGGGCACCCTCCTGCCTCCCGCTGTAAACGCTCCCGGCCGTGCTGTGTCGGGGGAAGGGCTCCTGGGAGGTTTGCACCGTAAACCCGTACTAAGGCATGGGCTGGGCCTGGTTAGTCTGGAGAAGACAGAGTGCGGGTCTCATCAGTCCAGCTAAATATCTCGAACGCGGGTGCCAAGAGAATGGTGCCGGACTCTTCAGTGATGCCCAGCAATAGGATGAGGAGCGGTGGCCATAAACTGAGACACAAGAAGTTCCACCTCAACACGAGGAAGAACTTTTTTAAGTCAAGGGTGGCAGAGCACTGGAACAGCTGCCGAGGGAGGGTGTGGGGTCTCCCTCTCTGGAGACATTCCAAACCCACCTGGAGACATTCCTGTCTCACCTATTCCAGGTGACCCTGCCTGGCATGGGGATTGGCCAAGGTGATGTCCAGAGGTCTCTTTCAACCCTAATTCTGTGATTCTGTGGAAAATACTTTGACAATTATTTATGTCCACATTCTTTCAGCTGGAAAGCATCTGAAATCTTCTTACAGCTGGAGAAAACCAGAGAGAACAAGTACTGTGTGGTTCCATGACTAGTTAATGATGAACAAGCTCAAATAAATGAAACTTAAGTGTTTAATTAACACTTCTGGGCTCTTACTGTTGTGGTTGATGAGAAGACATAGCCACCTTGGTGGGAACAAGCTACAGAGATACCCTGCATTTCAGCAGTGCAGTGTTGCTGTGTAGAGGAGGCTGAGCTGCACAGTTTTTAACTAAGAGGTGATCAGTCATGAGTGATAAAGCCATGATAATATTTAGAATTAATCCAGCCAGAACTGAAAGACTGAACATAGCCCCTAGTGACATGGTCTTGTTGACATGTTGGTGTTTGGTCATAGGTTGGACCGGATGATCTCAGAGGTCCTTTCCAACCTAATTGATTCTGTGATTCAGAAATTATGCTGTGCACACACAGAGTATACATGCACTTTTGTATGTAGTACATACATATATACATATATATGTGTGTATATTGTTGGCTTTATTAATGTTACTCAGAATCACTTTGTTTTGTCTGGTAGGTGAGGAGATTTTTAAAGTTAAAAAGCCATCCTTCAATGAAGTAACCTTTAGAATTAAAAAGAAGGAAAGCTTACTGCCTGCACAGACAGAAGCTGAAGAAAGCAAAAGTAAGTACTTTTTTTAGTTAAATATTTTATGAAATACGTGAAGAGTGATGTAAAAATACTGCTGGTTGGATGTTTTTTACATGTTAATTGAACGCAGAATTATAATGTTAGTTTACAGGTTTGTAATTGTATTTGTGTTTGTGCTGAAATTTTTGTAATACAAATACAAATTGTAATTTGTAATACAAATACAAATTGTGTAATTGTATTTGTGCTGAAATTATTTTCAGTTTGACCTTGGTCAGAGATTATCAGAACTTGGAGGCTGTTCTTGAGAAAACCTGATTATGCAGAACTGTGTACTACATCAAAATTAACAAAGTTCTGCAAAGTTTATACCTCAACATCCTGTCTTTCAAACTATGGGCCAAGTATCCACTGCTTATTGCTGTCAAATTGGAGTTTGATCTGAGTACTGGCATTGAGGGAAAATGTGAGCTTAGTAGCATTTTGTTTGATGAAACTTAATATAAAGTGTGTGCTCTTACAGCATTTAAATATTTTATTGAATGCAGTCAATAGCCTTGATTATTCTGGTAGTATCCCTAGTTTCATTGAAATACAGTCAGTTGCCCAGAGAGGCTGTGGACTCCCCATCCCTGGAACTGCTCAAGGCCAGGTTGGATGGGGCTGTGAGCACCTGGTCTAGTGGGAGGTGTCCCTGCCCATGGCAGAGGAATTGGAACTAGATGATCTTTGAGGTACCTTCCAACCCAAACCATTCTGTGGTAAGTTTCCTGTTGGAATATTTGGAGTTTGTGTGTTTTAGAAACAAATGCATCTAAAAGTTCTCTTTATGTAGTCCCCGTTTGACACATCTGTCAGTTCACAGGTATACCATATTTGCTAATGTTAAATAAAAGTAAATTAGATTGAGATTGAGCAATAATTCCCTTAGAGGTTGTGATTCAGCTGAGATGGTAAATTTTCTTAGTAACTACTTATAAAAGCATATCATATTCTTATAAAAGGTGGTACATTCTGTTGTTCAGTAATCTGATGATTTACTGAAAGTGTAGTGACAGATGAAGAGAAATAAATATTTTGAAAGAATTTGATAATAACTGGAGACAAGACAGATATAAATGTTTATAGTTTAACTAAGAGCTCCCTCGTTGTTAATGTTTTAGAAAAAAGTGCTTTCTGAATGCAGTTTTTCAAGTCAAGAATCCAAATATGCTGTGAGCAATCAGAATATTAATTAGTTGTTATCTGAGAGCTGATCTCACTGCTGTCTCTGTGTCTCAGAAGGACTGGTAGTCTTTCTATAGGAAGTATCATCAAAGGTGCTTTTATTCAGTGCAAGAGTTGGCTTGTAAGTGACTGCTTTGGAATGTTACAGTTTGACATGTTTTGATGAGAACAGGTGGACATAGACAAGTGACCAGTCTTTGCTGCAGCAAGGTGTTAGTAATTTCTGGTAACCAGTTATGGCACATCATATTCCAGCAGCTGCAACTGAAATAATAGATCATACTTTTTTCCCCTATAATGAAGAAATCTGTCAGTTGGAGCCTGGAGTTGGCAACACCAAAGATACTCGTGAAGAGGAGGAGGACAATGAGGATGAAACTTATTCTTCACTGAATGAGGACTACAACAGCTCAGACTCTGAAAATGAATCCAGCTCTCCACAGAGGAGGAAGGATTTATCACCAGGTTAGTTCCCTGGCTTTTGGTTTTTTTTTTTGTTTTTTTGTGTTTTTTTTTTTTTAAGAAAGCTATTTTAGAACATTTTATGTTTGAACTACATGACAAGTTAGGTGAGATGAATTCCACTCAGCTTAAACCAAGGTATGGGCATCTGTTTATCCTGAATCAGGGCTACCCTTCTGGAAGAATAGTGGTTCCCCCATATTTTTAGTTGCAAACATTTGTTGTCTTTCTGTGCTAATTTTGGGAACGGAGCAGAAGTTATGAGCACTGGTTGTAGAAGAAAGGCAGCAGAAAATTCTTCCTTAGTGATGCACAATTCCCTTAATGAGGTGAAAATAATACCTCACTTTGAGGCTGTGAGCCACTTTTTCATCTCCTTATATTCTACATGGTAACCATAGCAGAAAACCATCTTGTGTTCTGTATCCAGAGTTGTACAGTGGTGCTGAACAGTTGTGATGATTGACATTAGATACAGAGTGTTGCTTTCAGTCTTTTCCTCAGATTGTCTCTCTCTTTGATGCAGGCAATATCCCCAGTGCAGCTGACATTGAGGCTGCTCGGAGGAAGCGTCACTTAGCCAGGACAGAGGCAGATTATCTTCCCCTGGATGTTTCAAACAGTCCTCAGGTCCCTCAGAGAAGAGGAAGCAGTGATTTGGAGAGTGAAGATGAGTCTGAAACAAAGAATCTCAATTTTGCTCCTAAAATGAGAACTCTTAGGCAGAGGATGACTGAAGACATGGGTGAGTTTGTGGTGTTTCTCCCAGAGGCTTTGTTTTAGTCTATGGAGCAATGTGGGACTTGTCCAGTGAGGAGTGAGACATTGCTCCTCAGGGCTCTTGGAAAAAGGCTGTACAGTTGGTACTTGAGGTTTATATGGGTCATAAACCTGGTTTAGGTCTCACTTGTGGTGGTGTAGGATACTTTGAGAAATGTTTACAAAATTATTTTTGGCCTTGTCGACTGCAAAAAAATGGCCTTGTAAAAGGCACATTTACTTTGAATAAAGTTACTGTGAGTCCTGCCTCCTCTGCTTCTGGTCTGGTCTTCTAAGTGCTCTTCCTGCACTGAGATTATAAATTTGAAAAATGAAAACCAAACAAACCAGCGTTCCAGCCCTTCAGAAGTAAACAAACCTACTGCATGCAAACCATAAATGGCTTTTCCATTGTTTTTATTCCCTTAGAGCTGCTTTTAGTGTTGTTTATGAAGCACAGGTTTACTTTAGTATTTGAATAAGGGCTATAAGGAATGCATAACTATGAGCAGAATCTGCCATTCAAATTAATGCTAAAGAGATGTTTTTGTATCTGTAGTTGAGTGTATGTTTTGGAATGCTCAAGGGTTTGTTGGGTGTGATGTCATGGTCTGTACTTACACTCTTGTTTACATGTATTATGCACAGCTTTGCTTTGACACATAAAAACAAGATGTTTGTGTGCCTCCTCCTGCAGTAGTAGTTGTCTGAGAAACAGTTGGGGAAATTAATGTTAGCGTGAATTCTACAAATCCCAGTAGCCTTTTCCAAGCATTCCTTGCCTTTCAGTTTTGCAGTCCTCCATCTGCAGGTTTTTCATCTGCTGTGAGAAGTGTGTATCACTTCTCACAATTGGTTGGGAGACCCATTGTTGCTTTAGATGGAGGAGAACAAGAGAGGGGGAAAAATAAAGGGTGTAGTTACATCTAGTAACAGTTGTTTTAACTTCCAGTGTCTCTGGGTGATGGATCAAGTGACGATGAAGCCAGATGGGAAGAACAGCAAATAAAGAAAGCTGTTAAACTCTCTCAGGTGACACATGCTTTCCTAACCATTGGAAGTTGCTTTTTGTTTGTAGGCTAGGGAGCTTGTCTGAAGTACTGTTGTATCTCTGTCCTGCCCTCTCATTAGGGAGGATTTTAGGAAGTTATTCCCTGATTCTTCAGGGAAGGATGATCAGAAATATGGGAAGATGATAATGAAAATCTGTAATCTGGCTGTTGAGAAGCAGTGTGGTGGTGTCAGCCCCAAAGGCAGGTACCTGTTGTGATAAGAGATCACAAGAAGCAGAGAAGAAAATTCTGAACTGATTTTTTTTGCTGCTGTGCAAGGGATCTTGAAAGCAAGAGTATGCAAATAATACAAATGTTGCAAAGTTGCAAAGCAAAAATTGTTCTTGTATTCTGCTAAATTTTTTTTAAGTGGCAAACCGAGAGCTGTCTTCACAGTTCAGCAGAATGCTGTCTTTTTCTCAGTAAGTAATTGCCAAAAATAAACTATATCCTAATGTGCTGGAAGTTTTGGTTCTGGCTTGGATCACTTACTCTGGATCAGACTAGGAGTATCTGAATAACCAGCTCTTTATTGAAGTCAGAATTGACAGTTGGAGAATTTTTTCCAATTTGGGGAGTAGAGGAATGAGAGAAAGTTACATCTTCTGAGACTGGTGTTCAAATCCAGTATGATCTTAAGTCCTCCTACTCCACTTGCTTATGAAAAAGTTAATTCTACTCTTCAGGAAACAGCAGCAATTTATAGCCATAGACCTTGTTAGTTATGGACTTACTGCTTGAATTGATTGGGTTTTGTCTAGATTTTTTTGTGATTGAAATATGTATCTTTGTATCAGATGTCTAGTATTCAAGTGATATGTCTTGTTGATCTGTAGAATGGCAAAGGGAGAAATTGTGTAAATGGTGTATTAAAAATTGACACTTAATTCTTGTAGGAAATGTGTGATGATGCTTCTGTGCATAAGTATCAACCAACCAAACCCAAGTTTGATACCTCTGTTTCTCTACCACCTGTGAGTTTGGAAATTGTGAAGAAGCGACTGACTGAAAGGTAACTCCTTAACTTCCAAGTTGTCTTGAGTTTTTGTCACAGAATGAGACAACAGCTTTGAAGTCTTATTCTTTTTTCCAGAGCGTTGAGCTTTTTTTTTGGGTTGTTTTCATGTGTAATGATGTCTAATGGAGTACCACAATTTTTTTTACTTTATGTGGCAATGCTTTGTTTCAGGGGAGCATTTGGACTTTCCAAAAAGTGTTTCTGTCAACTCGAACTTTAGAAAGTAAATTCATGTATTTGGAAGCAGCTTTTTATGCTTACTGGCAGTTCTTGACACGAGCCTTGGCTCAGTGTTACGTTTGCCCAGCAAGCAGAACTTCACTGGGGGCAGGTGGATCTGGCACTCTCACCCCTCCTATGGTAGTTCTTACACCAGCTGCAAAAATAGCCCAGTATTTCCTAAAGCAGCCTAAGTTCTCTACAGCCTGTTCAGAATGTGGCTGGATCTTTTTCTTCAGTTGTGTGCCAGGCTGTGACTTCTCTTGAGCAGCTCAGCTGCTGTGTGGGCAGCTGAAGTGTCCTGGGTTGGACATGGGAACCTCCTAGAGGGTGTGTGGGAAGGACAGCTGGGGTCAGGCATCCCAAGGTAAGCCATCCCCTGTCATCCCTCCCAGCACTGGGAAGCAGCTGTTCAGATAAGTTTAGACAAGTAACTTAATACAAGTGAAACATAATTGTGCTGTGGACTTGCACCAAGCTCTCTCTGTGTAATCTTTGCTTTGTACAGACCATCACTGCTGCATTTGTTTAGAGAAGTGAAACTAAGACTAATGTTTCTGTGGAATTGTATGCTTTCTTAGCTTTACTCACCTGAAGGGAATTGAGCAGGAATTTATATGCAGAATCAACTAAGAAAACATAAGAATACAGCTGTCAAGAGTGGGAAACTTGTCTGGAAAACAGCAGGAAGGAGAGGGGGACCCTGTTTGGTGTGGGTACAAACCTGTTTTGTTTGTAGGTTTTTTTGACATATTAAGTGCTGAAATAGATTAATATTTTTTCTTTTTGATTTGTAGCACAGTAGAACACAATAACATAGTTCAGCTATTTTCTTTGGGAAGCGTTCAGTTCAGGGAGGTGAAATAAATTGTGGTCTGTGCCTTGATTCTGTTACAGGCCTGCTCAAACTGAGCAGGCACTTGGGATATGTAAGGAGGGAAGGAGTAAAAAAGAGAGGAAGCAGAGTTGTAATATATGTAAATGTTTGTGTGCTACCTGTCTACTAGAGACACTGTAGACAGAAGGTTTTGGTGTTTATCACACAATAGTAAGAGTTCTCAGTTCATTTGTATTTAATAGTGAGCACATTATGAATGCTTACAGGTGCTTCTGTCCATGCAACTTTTATTAAATGGTATGGACATGCTGATGTGAGCTGTAGTTTTTGCCAGATTACATTGGGTAGAACCTATTTAATAATGTGATACCATGTAATTTTGGCTTTTATGTTTTTGGGAAGTGTGGTGTATTGAGGAGTCTAGGTAAAATATCTGTGGTGCTTTCAAAAGCAGCACCACATAAATGACATTTGGGTCACCAAAGCATGATGTTTGTCCATAGCCTGTGCCTCTGTAAATGTTGGCATTGGTAAATCTTTCAGTGCTGCTCAGGTCAAATGCAAGTGCTATTATTAGCACAGGCAAAGATTTTGTATGTGATTATAATGGGAAAAATGTTTCGGAATGCATCAGCTGTTAAGTTGGCAATAATTCTGATTGTCTGGGTTTCTCTCTTACAGGATAACATCCTTACAGGATGTGCACCGTGCCCACCAGAGAGAATATGAAAAATATATGGAGGATATTGAGAGCTCAAAGATGTCTGTCCAGGAGTTGGAGAAGTCTTCAGATGCAGCTCTGAATTACAAATTCTACAGGGCCATGAAAACATATGTAGAAAACTTGATAAACTGTTTGAATGAAAAGGTATGTGTATTTTCCTATTTTTATTTTTTTAAGATGATAAAGGTTTATTCTGTCAGTGGAAAATGAGAGATACCACCCAGTTAAAAATCAGTTCTATCAGAATCAAACTTAATTTTAATTTAATTTTGTATCACTTTGCAGTTGTGAATTTCTTCAGGTAATTCTAAAGAGAAGAAATGTTAGTTAGTGAGTACATTTTCTTCAATGGCTAGTGCCTCAAAAACAAACTGCAATAAAACAAGGGACACCACTAGTGTCCTGGTGAGCCCTTTTGTATGAAGTCTTAGTCCTTGACGTGTAACTGGCATGTAGTTTGTGTTTTCAGCCTGAAAAACTCCCATGGCCAGGAACTTACTTGTCAATCTATGATACTTCTGTTCTAATGTCACAGCTATACAAAAAAACAATGGAAATTTGTTTTCATTCATTCTTGTGAGATTTACACGAGTTGAAAGCCTGCTCAGTGTTTACTGTGTTGCAGCTGAAGGACATCAATGAGCTGGAATGGGCTGTACATGCTCTTCTTCAGCAACGAGCCGTGAGAGTGTCGAAGCGAAGGCAAGAGGAGCTGAAAAATGAATCTGCTTATATCCAGCATCTGACAAGTTAGTACAAAGTTCAGATTTTCAGTGAGAAAATAACTTCTGTCTTTCAGCAGAAATACAGTTAATTTTTGGGTTAAGATTTTGTCACCTTTGATCTCCTTTCATCTTCCTATTGTCAGTAGGTGTGTCCTACTGTATCTCATTTGAAATTCTTACCTCAATAATGCCCATGATACTGTTTTTCTCTGGTTTAATTTCTCTGAATATGGCATGGCCAAGTACCTTGTCAATTTTTAGTTGTTCAATTTCTCATCAATATTTAAAAATAAAAATGGGAGTCAGTTTACCAGTAGGTCTCAAGTTGGAGAACGCTTGCTTATTATTGAGTTCTGTGAATATCTGAAGAAGCTGAATGTGTAATTGGCAGCATCACTTTTACCTGAGGGTGTCTGTAAAGCTATGTGCTCAGATTGGAGATGTCAAACCAGGAGGTGACACCCATGTGGCTGAGCATGGAAGAGAGAAGCTACTCTGTGTAAGGGTTTTACCTAAAAGAAAACTGTGTTTCAGTCGCTGTAGGAAAAATTAGTACACTTTTCTCAGCTTGTATTTTCTTTCCACACCAAGGTATTGTTTGTATGCTGTGTGAATCTCTAGCTGCTGCTGTTTAAAAAACCCAAACAAACCAGACCTCCAAAACCAAACCCTTTAAAACTGTTCAGGCAAAGCTGAAAGCAATATGCTTGGAGCTGCTGGGAACAGACGGAGGGCAGATGCATTAGATCCTGGTAACTACTAAATCATATGAGTTCAGTCTTCTCACTTCAGGGGATAAACTGCTGATGAGAGAAGGTAGCAGCGTGGATGGTTTTGTGAAACAGGAGCAAACTGACAGCAGGTGTAAGGAGAAAAGGGTAATGCCATAGTAAGAGTTGCTATTTAAATGATTTTACGTCCATCTTACTACAAATGAGACTGCACTTGCATGTTTAGCAGCACAGGGCATTGTTTTTATGTTCCTAGTTGTATTTAATAGAGTAGAAAATCTGGTTTTTCTTACATGGTAGTACTGCACTAGTAGTACACCCTTTCCCTTCGGCGTGTTTTGTGCATCAGCCACTTGCTAGTACTACAAGGAATTTACTCTGACTTTGGGTACTGTTAGAGTTTTTATAAGGTTTGTTCTTTTGTTGGTTCTTTTCCAAATTAAAAAAAAAACAAACTTAACAAAACAATAGAAGGAGATTCTTTGTTTCCTGTTTGAAAGTAAAACAGGAACTTTAAAAACATACCTCTTCATTTTTGGCTATTTCTGTCTTATAGGTGGGAAGGACAAACCAACAAAAGGCGGAATGGAAGGTGATGAGAAAACACAGGTTCTGGAAATGTGTGAGCATCGAAGGTAACTCTCACATAGAGATGTGCTTAACTCTGATAAATGTGCTGTGCGCTGACTTCCGGTCATTCCTGAAGTCATGAATGTAAAACTGTAGGATTACTAAATGAGATTACACTAAAAATATTTCAGTATTTGCTTTCCAAAACTTGAAGTACATGGAAGCCATCTATATGTTAATGTCATTCTCTTCATACTGATTTGAACCTGAATGCTAATAGAGCTGGATATTTTAAATTAAAATGTCTTAAGTGAGCCAAAACCATGAGGGGAGCATTTTCTTTCTATTTTAATCAATAATATTATTAACTTTTATAGAAGTATATTTTTGTATTACTGTATAAATGTCACAATTGGGCAGAATTGTTTCTGCTGGAGAGGTGGTGGTGAGTGGAGCAAATCAACCTCTAGCCCCAGGTCTGCTATCAGTGTGGGTCAGACAGATGCTACATTTTAGATGTTACAGTGTTCGGAGATTGGTACCAATTTTTTTTTTATATATATTATTAGGAGCTCTGAAAGTTTTATAGTTGCAGTGGTACCTCAAGTCATAACTATACTTTGAAGCACCAAGTACCTTGAAATTTTACTGGATGAAAAGTGGTGTAATAATAACAACTTCCTCTCAAAGCAGTTAAAATTAATGCTAATTGGTGTGAATAATTGTTTAAAAGTATTTATGCAGTATCACTTCCATATCATTTATCATTTTCCTGTGGTAGAAATTCAAGCTATTGATTTTGCAGCCTGTTTTTCTTGATGCCACAGCAATAGCTTTTAGAACCCCACTGGCACATGGGTGCTATCACCTTTTTCCTGTAGGTTGTTGAACAAGGGATCCAGGACTGACAGGACAGTCTGAGAGCTCAGTAAACACACACTAAACTGTCAGAAGGATCCAGTTCAACACCAGATGCTCAGTGTTGCAGGTGGGATGAGTTGTTAGCCTCATCAGTGGTGATGAGGTGAAGGGAAGGTTATTGCATGGCTCATGGGCGAGGTCAGAGATGTTGGTCTGAGCTCTTGGATGTCAGTTCCCAAATCCCCTCATTTTTCCACAGTTCAGGAGTCCTTTTGGTTCTGTAGTCACTGTTGCTCCCCCATCGCCTCTCCTTAGGCTGTTGTTCTCACGACTTGCTTTAAGTACATTTTTTGAAGTTGGATTATTTTCTTTAAGCTTTCTCCTGCACACACAGAAGAGGATAACTCATCTGAGTTCATTCCAAAATGCAGGACTTGCCGGCGGCAGGCGAGGGAGCAGTCAGGAGAAGGAGATCACCACGAGGGCTTGTCGAGTGATGAGGAGCTGACTCCCACAGAGGTGGACGAGTTCCAGAAGAGCAAAGGTTGGTGACAGTCCTAATGTGATGTCCCAGAACAAGATCTCTTGTTGATATTTTCTTTAACGATTTTATTTTAGGGAAATGTAGAAGAATACTTCATTTGAGGTCCATGTTTTTATTTGCACACTGTAGAAAAAATGCATCCAGGCAGTTTTGACTAATGACTTGGGAAGGATGAACAAATGGTTGTAGATGTCTTGTAGTGTCAGTTACGTGGTGGCAGCACTTTACATGGCTTTTAACCTAGAGGTTAGCTCTGTCAGATTATGCCAAAGCTGATCTGGCAGTACTCAGTGCTGTGCTGAAACATGTTTCGTACAGTCAATTTATTTCCTGAAGCTGGAGTGTGAATTAAAGGTTGGTGTTATAATTATCTTGAGTGAATGGATGAAGAAGAGGAGGGAGAAGTATAATAGCTTTTCTTCATAACAACAGAAGGGTTTTCATGCCTGAAATTTTATCATTCTGGAACAAAGTTAGAAACATAGCCCTTATATAAATCTGTGAAATCGATCATGAAGAAACTTGCCTTTCCTTGGTCTTCTGATACTATTTTTTTCTCTAAAACTCAGTTTTTGAGGGAGCTATTTTTAAACCATTTCAATGTCAGATGTGTCAAATAACAAATGCAATTCTCATAAAAATATCTCTTATGTCCTATAGATGCATAAACTCTTCAGCTTATGCCTCAATAAGTTCTGTGATTGTTTCTTTTTATTCCCAATGAATATTATCCATAGATAACGTTTTAGAGGATAGTAGGAAAATCTTTGAAGATGTACATGCAGATTTTTGTGACATCAGAAAAATCCTGTTGAAATTCCAGGAATGGAAAGAGAAGTTTCCTGACTCTTATTGTGATGCTTACATCAGTTTCTGCCTGCCTAAGCTATTAAATCCATTGATCAGAGTTCAGTTAATAAGTTGGAATCCTCTCGAGGTGGGTGCATCAGCTGACATTTTTGTTAAAAATGGTGTGTGTGTGGGTATGATGTATTAATATGAAAAATGATTTTTTTCTATACATAGCACAGTGCATTAGAAGTTAAGAAAGCTACTGTGTTGTCTCAAAAACTGAAGCATGTTGTGGAATCTTCCTAACTTTCCTCTTTCCTTTTACCTCCAGCCCCTTTTGCCACGCCTCTTGTAAAAACAGTTCTCCTGTGTTCTTTGAAGACCCCTGAATAATCCCACCCATTAAATTGTAGCTTTAAATCTAGGTTTGCTGTTTTGTTTTTGTCACTGGCCTGTTCAGTTATGAGGGTGGGTCTGAAATTAAGTGGGAATTTGGGGTGTTACTGGATAGAGCTTTTCTCTTAATGCTGACCAACTGAACAACTAACAGGAGTCATCCTTCACCAGAATTTTACAGAGTTGGAAGGGATGCCCTGGGTCAGAGCTATAGAAGAATTCAGTGATGCAGAAAATGTATCTGAATCAAAAAGAGATGATGATCATGATAAAGAAGTTTTGCCTAGAGTGATTGAAAAAACTATTCTTCCCAAAATTACAGGTATGATAAGATTGTATTGAAAATGTTCAGTGCAGCTAAGCTATCAAACCTTAAATAAAAATGATAATACCAAATAATATTGGTGATCTCACAGTGCTCCAAGATGTAATGATTGTGTATTTCCACACAGTGGGGCTGAGGTGGCCTCTTCAAAATTATTGTGAGAGGCTGAGCTTTTTATGTGTTTATTTCTGTTACATTGTAACGGCTTGAAACTAGGGCAGATAAGTAACTTGCATGTTATGAATGAAATAAATTTCTATTTTTTTTCAGCATTTGTGAAGAGTGTGTGGGATCCTTTATCTACTTCACAGACAAAGAACCTTGTTCAGCTTTGCAATAATATCTTTGGAAAACAAATCCTTTCCAAAAATGAGTCCAGCCGAGCAAGAGAGGTAAAAGCTGTGGTACCGAGAAAGGGGAATTTCACCCACTGTGTGTACTTTTGTGAGTGCTCCTGTGGGCACTGACAACATTCTCCTGAAGTTGTTTGGTTCTGATTACTTTTTTGTTTTGTCACTTTATATTAAGATGATTTAACAGTTAAACTTCCAGCTCTCTGATTCTCTCCTTGTTGAAGATGATGAGGCAGAAATTAGCTACTGTTTGTAGAAAAATTCTGCCTGTATCTATCCAGAATCTGTAGATCTAATATTCCTTCACTCCAATAACAATAATTTGCATTTAATTATCTTTCCAAATAGGAGCTTTATATGCTAGTAATGCTTCAGTGGTCCATCCCTTAAGCTTTTATTTATAAAGTAGGCCTAGAATTTTAGAACTTGAGAATCCCCAAAGGTTGGTTAATTGGTGAGGAGGAAAACTACTATGTAATCCCTAGCAATCCTTTAATAATTACTTTTATATACACAGTCACTCTAGGAAGCTCTTCTTAGCCTGACTCTGGGTTTATTCTGATGTAAATCACGAGGTTTATCTAGTGAAAATTGGATGGATTAAGTGGTGAAATGGGATGGATGTTTGGGCCCTGAGTATGAAAAGAAATATTTCAAAGAAAATGTTTATGCCTTCCAAAGTTTGCTGTTTTGAAGCCATGGCTTAAAGTCAAGTGATACAACTGATCTTAGCAAGAACTTAAAATAAATAAATAGGCTTAAAAAAAAAGGTAGGTGGCAATCTATGGCACCTGAAAACACGTTGCTCAAAAATGCATACTATCCTAGCTATTTTTTACATAGAACTTAACATCTTCTAATGGAGATCCCGCGTGTATAACTTACTTTGGTTTTAATCAGTTCAGTTTTCCTGCTGCCTTGCAGATTAATGTGCAAAAAAAGGCCTTGCTTAGGGATATAGCAAAACCCTCTAGGCTAAGCCTATAGATAATTACAGCTGTGATTTGTCTGCTGTTTCTATTTTTTATTCAGGGTCTCAATGTGTTTTGTATACAAATGGCAGCTGCACTTATCTCTAAGATATCAGATGTCTGGATGAACTAAATAACCTTTGAGGTTGTTACAAATGGAATGTGAAGTCTTTCTTCCAAGGACACGTTAATAATTCTTTTTTAATAGGATTTGATGAACACAGTTGTCCTAAGAATGAAGAAATCTGTAGAGGAAGATGTCTTTATTCCTCTGTACCCTAAAAGGTAAGCTAACCCTGTGACTCTTAAGTTTGTATTTTTTTGTTCCTCTACCTTTCTCCCCTACAGATGTAGGTGAAATACTGTAGAAATCCATGTCTGAGAGATCAGATGTCTGTTTATCTTCTTTTAAATCAAACAAAAAATAATCTTTATTGTAACTTTTTCTTCCCATGACCAGCACTGTGGAAAACAAGTCATCACTACGTTCAAAATTTCAAGAGAGGCGGTTTTGGTCAGCTGTTAAGGTAGAGAAAATAGGGCTGGTTTTGTTCTGTTTGTCCTCTCTGAAATTTGTTTCACTGGAAACATTAACAACCCAGACAATATTTCAGTTTTCCTGCTATTCATGTTGCCTGTCCTCCTCCTTGACTCAGAGCAGGGTAATTTCCAGGTAACTTAAGGTATTCTACCTGCACAAACACAGCCTTACACCACTCTCAAAAATGATGATTGTAAGGATTTATAGTGATAGAGGCAACAGAAAAAACCCTCCATGCCTAATAATACTAACAGGAACTACAAAACAATCTTTGCAATGCCACAAACTGTAGCATCATCATGTCATGAGGGGCTGTGTGTAGTCTTGTTCTGAGCAGTAACTTTTTCTTGTTCTGATGTAACTTTTTCACTTCAGCCTTTGATTCTCTGGCAGTTTGCTTAGTTGCCTTCTGTACTTAACAAATTGTTAAACCTCCTAGAAGGGTAAAATGTTCTTCTCACACTTGGGAGGTCATGTATACACATATACAGGTGTAGCTATACATACATATAAATGCACTTGTAAAATTAATTAGGTTATTTAATTTATGTGGTTTATTAGTGGTTAACTGACCAGAAGATTGGAAAACGTAAATCCTAGAGTTTGAGGACTTGAATTGGATGCACATACTACCTTTCTATGTTTTTCTTTCATGAAACTTGTAATAGTTTTAGCACACTCACAGCCAGCAGCTCTACAGATGCTTTGTTTCTTCATTACTGCAGCTGCTTTCCAATGTTGTTCTTTGGGATGGGATTGTCCAGGAAGACAAGGTCCGTGATTTGGGACTGAGCAAGTTGCTGAATCGTTACCTCCTCCTGAACATCCTAAACACACCACTAGGGCCGGATAATATCGAGAAATGTAATAAGGTAAAAGATCACATTCGTTGCAAGAGGGTGTATGATAAGAAAGCCTTTTGTTTTTCATGAAGAGGGGTCAAAAG
>VXAX01005175.1:39252-74921 GCA_013399835.1 Leptocoma aspasia
TATATCTAAAAGAAAAGATGGAGTCTGATGTGAAGGAGTACTTGAGCAGTTCTCGTTTACTGTGAGAGTTTGAGGTGGTTGATGTTGGGTGCTGTTAATGATCAGAGTAGCCAAGGTCAGGAGACAAAAATTATAGTTTAGACAGGTTAATAAAAGTGCTGCTATATTTTTTTAAAATTTTTTTTTTTATTCTTAAATAGTGATGAAACAAAAGAAGTTCTTCTCCTGTTGGTGAAAATTGGAGCTCTGCATATTGTCGAAGACTTCATTGAAGAGCATAAGCTTGAACACCTTAAAGGAATGACTGGGAAATAGAAACCTTTGAAGGAATGCTTACATTACTGGAACAAGCCTGGTATTCACCCTAAACCAGTTCTAATATGAAATTTAATTAGTGGATCCTGCCTACTCAGAGGTTGTGGTAACCACTATCTTGGTGTTGAATACATGTGTTTTTTCAAAATGTCTTTTACTGTCATCTGCTCCTAGATTAGGGAGTATTTAGAAGNCTGACCAGAAGATTGGAAAACGTAAATCCTAGAGTTTGAGGACTTGAATTGGATGCACATACTACCTTTCTATGTTTTTCTTTCATGAAACTTGTAATAGTTTTAGCACACTCACAGCCAGCAGCTCTACAGATGCTTTGTTTCTTCATTACTGCAGCTGCTTTCCAATGTTGTTCTTTGGGATGGGATTGTCCAGGAAGACAAGGTCCGTGATTTGGGACTGAGCAAGTTGCTGAATCGTTACCTCCTCCTGAACATCCTAAACACACCACTAGGGCCGGATAATATCGAGAAATGTAATAAGGTAAAAGATCACATTCGTTGCAAGAGGGTGTATGATAAGAAAGCCTTTTGTTTTTCATGAAGAGGGGTCAAAAGATGGAATATTAAAAAAAAAGAAAATTTAAGCATTTAAAATTTGATTTTAATTTTTTCGTTTAACAACCTTGCTGCATAAGAGCATTTTAGAGCAAATACCAGTCTGTAGGTTCTTAAGCATAACTACTTGGAGAGAGAATCAATGTTGGTTTGAAGGAAAAAGCACACTGATAATGACTGAACCTGCCAGAAGGTTCCTGTCAGAAATTATGTGACTTGGTTATATTGAAATGCTTGTTAAACTTTTTCCAAATATTGTGTAAACAGGTGGTTGCATGCCTCCCAGAAAGATGGTTCCAAGATCTCAAGGGTGGATCAACTCTCCCTGAGTTACTGAACTTCAGCCAGCACTTGCTGCAATGCGCCCGTGTGCTACACAAGGACAGCCACAGGTAATGCATGAGGCTGCACTTGAGGTTCAAGTGCTTCCCTAAATACTTTGTGTTTAAAATGCTTTAATTCCTTAAATACCATATATTTGACACTTTAAAGTATGCTCATGTCACATGTATACATATATATATATATATATATATCTAAAAGAAAAGATGGAGTCTGATGTGAAGGAGTACTTGAGCAGTTCTCGTTTACTGTGAGAGTTTGAGGTGGTTGATGTTGGGTGCTGTTAATGATCAGAGTAGCCAAGGTCAGGAGACAAAAATTATAGTTTAGACAGGTTAATAAAAGTGCTGCTATATTTTTTTAAAATTTTTTTTTTTATTCTTAAATAGTGATGAAACAAAAGAAGTTCTTCTCCTGTTGGTGAAAATTGGAGCTCTGCATATTGTCGAAGACTTCATTGAAGAGCATAAGCTTGAACACCTTAAAGGAATGACTGGGAAATAGAAACCTTTGAAGGAATGCTTACATTACTGGAACAAGCCTGGTATTCACCCTAAACCAGTTCTAATATGAAATTTAATTAGTGGATCCTGCCTACTCAGAGGTTGTGGTAACCACTATCTTGGTGTTGAATACATGTGTTTTTTCAAAATGTCTTTTACTGTCATCTGCTCCTAGATTAGGGAGTATTTAGAAGTTGCAGTTGTGAAAGCAATGGTTCAGGCATTCTAAAATGTGTGACAGTGCTTTACTGCTGTATCCTTGGAAGGAATCCTTTAAACAGAAAGTGCCTGTGAACTTCATCACTGCTAGCCCGTAGACAACTTGACAAGTTATTTTCAGTATTAATTGCTAAATACCATTCTAACTCAGCTGTCACTGAGCTCTTCCAACTCGTGCTCCACAGTGATTTTTGGAAGGGTTATTGTTAAGCCATTCCTAGTAAAAAGGAATTAATGATACCCCTGATACAGAAACAAGGGGGAAGTCAGTGTGCAGGTAGGGAATCAGAATTTTCATCACAGACATTGTGATGATAACAACAAAACAACTTCAGTTACTTTCTAGTAATTGGAGTTCTAGAAATCTCCCTTTGCTTCCCAGTAAGGTCTACAGAACTTCACTTCTTCATATCCTTATTAGGATATTGTATTATTTCTAATGTTTTATAATTTTGTATATTTGCAGTAAATATTGTTTCAGAATAACAGGGATGTTTGATTGTAAAAACTGTAGTGCATCACAGAATCTGTGTGTTTGTGACTATTTCTCCAAAATCTTCTGGGAATAGAATTTATCTCTTGTAGGCTTAATCCTTATGCCTTCTTTTTATATTTTTTTAAGTTAAAAATATATTTTTGTAAAATATTTTAATTGTAAATAGGTTTGATCAGTATTACAGATGAAAGATTAAAAATGATTTTGGGTTTTTTTGAAAATAAAATATTTTACTATGGTAGTGACTCTTAAAGTTCAATTCTTTAACATGTGACAGAAATGTTAAGTTGTATGAAAAAAGCCCCTCCAGCTCCACTAACCTACAGTAGCTTCAGGATTTATGTTGCAAATACCACTTTCTAATAATCAATTTCTGCTGCTTTTCCTCTCGGAATGCCAACAAAAATGCAACTGTTGATCAGCAATTACTACAAGCTCATGATCTCATTGCTTTTCTCATGTTCTGCTTTGCCTCATCCCAGCTTGTCTCCAGCATCAGCCTTGTGCTATGACAAAGATGTAATTGATGTTCTATCACACTTTAGCTCTGTAGATGTTTGTTTCCAGAAGAAGGATTTCTGGTAATGACTTGTAAGCATTCGGAGAGCAGTGGACACTTGAACCACAGAATTCTGTTCACGCTGAAATCTGCAAAGTTTAACTTTATTGTTTGCTTTGCCCATGTATATACAAAACTTGACAATTGATCATCCATACAGTAAACTAAAAATACTAATTTTCTCAGGAATTCTAGACTGCAAAAAACATTATTATTTTTCAAGTTCTTCCCTCAGTTCTTTCCGAATCTTTTCCTCTATTTTTGAAGTATCATATTCTCTCAGCATGTCAAACTCCAGCCATGGCTGGCTCCACTTCTGTGCTGCTTGCATTTTATGTTCTGGTAGCTCAAACTTTATTCCTTTTATGTTGTATTTGGGTCTTTCCCACCGTTTTGACCATGGTTTAGGTTTCATTCGTACCTGCAGCTAGAGTGAAAGATTAAAAAATTAAAAAAACCCCAAAACAAAAAAAGGAATTAGATTTTCGATTGTCATCTTAGCAAAAGGCAACAACTGCTGCTCTAGCAGGAGGAAAGAGAAAATTGTCCAATCTGTCAGTGTGTTTAGTAACTACTACTTTATGATTGTTATCATAGTTATCTTGTAAAACCTTTTAATTAACAGTCTTGATTTATCACAGAGTCCTTAATTGAAACATGAATTGAAGCTAACTCATCTTTTGTAGTTTTGCTCCTTATTAAGAAAAAATAAAAGTAGCACGAGAGGGAAAGGGAGAAATTATAATACTGAGTTTCTACACAACACTCTGGCAGGGTCTGATGGTTTCTGGATCTTCCCTGAATGCAGATTTTAGGTGACTCTCCCATCTTTCTTACCTTGATTCCTGACACAAACCAGTCCTGAATCAGTAACTACATTAACAAAAACGTTTCTGTAAGAAAAGCTTTCCCTTCTGCACAGTTCTACAGAGGAATGTGGAGGCTACTCCTCTTTGTGTGTCTTCAAAATTAACTCCAGAGGATGGCAGGTGTTTACATTCTCATCATTCTTTCATTATAGAAATGGCCAGTAGATGACAAGTTATTTTCATTCTTTCATTATAGAAATGGCACAGACTTGCCTGATTTTACCTACTTTTGTCACTCTAGTAACTGATGTAGCAAAGAGCTGCTACAGCTTGCCAGGATAAGAGTCATAAATGGAAGCTGTAAGTAATCCTGTGCTTTCCCTCTGTAAGACGTGGCTCGTACCTTGTTGACAGGAATTTCCTCCTGGTCCATAGGAGGCACAGGTTTCATATTGACATCGAAGGTGCTGTACTCAGGGAGGGCATCCCGCAGGTACATCAGGTTCTCATCCAGCCTCTTCTCCAGCTTCAGCACCTCGATCGCCTGGATCCGAGGACTGTACAGTTCATAACAGATTTCAACCCCTTAGAGACAGAAAGCCTGGTTTAATGAACCAAATTCAGGAGAAATACTAACACCCAAGCAGTATTGCTTCAGTTACATATTCCTGTATCATTGCAAACTCCTTTTTAGTTCTCAGAGCACTGCAGTGCTGTGTGCACTTGTGATTGTACTCGTGCACTGTGTCTGCACGTGTCTTTGTAAATCAAATCTTTGATACAGAATGGCATAAGAGACTTGAATGGCTTCAATTTAAGGAAGATGAGCTTGGGTTTTAAACTTTTATTTCCTTTTGGTTACAATGGCTGTTATTTATGTAGCTCAGTGTAGGTGTAGTGTGTATGAAGGGACATCCACCCCTTTCGTATTTCCCCTCAGAACTCCACTATTTGCACTGCCCCTGATTTTGTCATAATCCAGAATATGGACCTGTGATAAAACTTTTCTAATCTGTTGCTTATTAAAACAGTTCACACCTACATCCCTAGTTCATGAAAGCACACAGTGCTCAAACTGGGCTGGTATTTACATGGGATCAGACAGCCCAGGCTCAGACATAAGCACAACCATCACAGAATGTCTAAAAATTACTGTGCAATTCAATGCCTTCAAGTACAGAGCACATCAACATTTCTGTGTACACAGTTTTAAACTTGCACAGTACTCTTAACAGGCAGACTCATACTTTCACTTCAACCTGCTGTCTTCCTCCCCACAGACTAAATTTCTACAACATAACACATTTTTTGCTGAACACTTGCAGCATAATTGCCACAGCTGAAACCCCACCTTGGTCTTCTATGACATTCCGAAGGACAAAGGTGGCACCGAGTCCTTTCCCTCCCCTCTGGATGCAGATCCCAACGAAGCGGTTGGATTTGTTGCTGGTGTGGGGATTCGCAGTGGTCACAGCGAGTACACTGCCTGCCAAAAAAGATGGATTAAAATAAATAGCTCATCCCAGTTAATATGTACCAAAATGTGGGAAGAATCAGGCAGAGTGCATCTATTCAGGTGCATTTTGAAAATACTTTTGCTTCCCATCAAAAGTGCCAGAAATAGAAAAAACTGCTCATGTGAGCTGAATTAATACAGGTTAACTGCAAACTTTCTTCACCTTTATTTTTTTGCTCTTATCCAAATTGAATATAATTAATCTAATGATTGTTTTTTCTTTCGTTCCACTGGTAAACCACATGCTCAAGTGCCAGGATTGAAAAAACCCACATAAGGAACACATTAGGATTACTCTTTTAGTGAATCAGAATGTAAATATGAGATTAAAATACAAAGTATTACGTATAGAAACACATCTTAGTTGATCAAACACACCTGAGACTTTATGCTTTATGCTATTCTACACATGACCACACTTTCTAACACCCCACACAATGTAAAATACTGCCAGAATGAAAGTTTTAGTGCTGACACTGACCAACATAGAATTCTGGGATATTGAACACTTTTCTTCTTTGTATCATATCCTTTCTTTCTATATAGTATTTAAGAGGATCTGTTCTCCCTCTGGGAGGTATAAATTCAGGGCTCAGGAACCTGTAAGAAAAGCCAGACTTTTAGAAGTATGAAACGAAAGCATTTGCATAAAAAATACGAGACAATTTCAAGTATTTGGCCTAAGAATTACCAGCTGCTGCCTTTTCAGAAGTATGAACTGCAATCTGTGAAGTCACCAATTTAATTTTTGCTTTTTGTTATCTAAAAGGAATTTTATGGGGTTTTGATCTTGATTTTGGGTTTTTATGTGGCTTTTTTGTTGGATTTTTTTGTTGTTGTTCTTTTAAACAGATTTTTTCCCAAACCAGTAATACATGTTGGTCTCAGAGGAGCTGACTGAAAGAGGACAGTTCAGTGAGTGCTGCCACAGCTTAGAAACAGGTTGTTTCATGGTTTAATTGTAATCCTCATGACAGAACACTGACTATTTGTTGACTTTAATAACAGATATGGAAGAATCTATTACAGTTTTCACAAACTGATTCTACAGGACACACCACATAAATGTCCTCCTGTGTCACAGAAGCTTAAATGCACTGATAAAACTATTTTTTGCTACAAAAAATTAAACCATGCCGAAGAATTTCCCCATGGCCTGGACCTCAGTTATCTGACTGCTGAGTTGAGTGCCCACTTCCTGACATGGATTGGCTTGAGCTGAGAACCATTTCCAACAGATATTTGGATGTGCTCACTCTGGTTTGGATGGCAAGACCACCTGGCCTCAGAGCAGACGGATGAAGGTGGACTCAATTCAGTTGTACAGATGCATCTTAAAAGTCCTGGATCTGGCCAGGAGAGAAGTACCCAACAGAGAGGAGGACAAAGGCAAATCTGCCCTACAAACCTTATGTGGGCTGTGAGGGCAGCAGAGGTTCTGGCTGGTGCAGCTGCCCACAGGCAGCAAACAACACCAAACCTACGCATGATCTTCAAAGGGAGGTTTTTGGAGGGGGCAGATGAACAATATAGTACCACCACTCTTCTTCCAGACACAGCACTGCAGTTTGAACCACTGGGTCATTTAATGCAGTGAAAATTTGGTTTAAAACCCAGGGAGGTTGTGGATGCCCCAATCCTGGACGTGTTCACGAACAGGCTGGATGGGACTTGGAGCAAGCTGGTCTAGTGGGAGGTGTCCCTGCCCATGGCAGGGGGGTTGGAACGAGATGATCTTTAGGTCCCTTCCAAACCATTCTGTGACTCCATGAAATCGGTTGAGGTGACATCAAAAATACCCAGAATGAGACATCTCACGAAGGCTACCAGAGACATCAGGTCCATGTCACCAGTGATGCATGTGCTCACAACCAGCCTTGAGGGCAAAGGCAAAGGCAGACACAGGACCTGTGTCCCTGTCAGCCCAGCACGCTAAAGAAATGCCTTTAACAGACATAATCTCCCAAATTAACCCCACATTTACAAAAGTATTTACTTCTCTAATTCTTTTTTCATGTTTCATTGCTTTCAGAAACTCCAGAAACAGTATTTTAAGGTGTTTTGAACATATTCGAACACAAATGGTTTTTGCTAGAATTTTACAAACCGTGTTGGGGTTTCTTTTTGTGTAGTAATGCCTTGATTCTTTAAGGAAGTGCTCAGACAGTGGCCAGCCTGAGCACAGCNTGCTGAGGCACTGGAACAGACTGCTCGGAGAGGCTGTTCAAGGGAGAACCTGGAAGTGTCCAAGGCCGGGTTGGATGGGGCTGGTTTGGTGGGCGGTGTCCCTGCCCCACGGACATTAAAGACCCTCCCAACCCGAGCCGCGCTGTGACTGAAGGATGAAGGGACACANCGTGTTCACGAACAGGCTGGATGGGACTTGGAGCAAGCTGGTCTAGTGGGAGGTGTCCCTGCCCATGGCAGGGGGGTTGGAACGAGATGATCTTTAGGTCCCTTCCAAACCATTCTGTGACTCCATGAAATCGGTTGAGGTGACATCAAAAATACCCAGAATGAGACATCTCACGAAGGCTACCAGAGACATCAGGTCCATGTCACCAGTGATGCATGTGCTCACAACCAGCCTTGAGGGCAAAGGCAAAGGCAGACACAGGACCTGTGTCCCTGTCAGCCCAGCACGCTAAAGAAATGCCTTTAACAGACATAATCTCCCAAATTAACCCCACATTTACAAAAGTATTTACTTCTCTAATTCTTTTTTCATGTTTCATTGCTTTCAGAAACTCCAGAAACAGTATTTTAAGGTGTTTTGAACATATTCGAACACAAATGGTTTTTGCTAGAATTTTACAAACCGTGTTGGGGTTTCTTTTTGTGTAGTAATGCCTTGATTCTTTAAGGAAGTGCTCAGACAGTGGCCAGCCTGAGCACAGCCCAGGTGAGCAGAGGGACACCCTCACCTCCTCTCCTCCTTCTGCGTCTTCCTGTCGACAATGACGGGCTTCGGAGGCGGCTGGAATTTCGGTGGCTTTCCATCGCTGCTCACTCGATACCCCGATAGAGAAAAACACCCTGTAAAATACAAAACAACGCTTTAAACACTCGTGATTTGAAGTTTAACACCCCCCACCCCACCAAAGCAGGACATGGCACCACAACCCGCCCGCCAGGCCAGGGAGGGCAGGAGCCTCATCCCCCCCCGCTCCGTGGGCCAGGGGGAGGTTCGGGGGTGCCCGGGGGTGAGGGTGAGGGCCCGGGCGGTGCTCACGGCCGGGCAGGGCGATGGCGGCGCCCCTCGGCACCAGCCTCCCACAGGCGGCCGCCATGGCGGCTGCGGCGCGGCCGCTACGGCGAGCGCGGGGGGACAAAGCGCGGCGGGACGGAGCGAGGAGGCGGTGCCGCCTCACGGGGCGGTGCTGAACTGGAACAGGTTTGGGTTGGACACTGGGAAGAAATTCCTCGCTGTGAGGGTGCTGAGGCACTGGAACAGACTGCTCGGAGAGGCTGTTCAAGGGAGAACCTGGAAGTGTCCAAGGCCGGGTTGGATGGGGCTGGTTTGGTGGGCGGTGTCCCTGCCCCACGGACATTAAAGACCCTCCCAACCCGAGCCGCGCTGTGACTGAAGGATGAAGGGACACAAAGCGGCTCCTTTCACCTCCGTCCCTCAGGTGACTGAAGGATGAAGGGACACAAAGCGGCTCCTTTCACTTCCGTCCCTCAGGTGACTGAAGGATGAAGGGACACAAAGCGGCTCCTTTCACCTCCGTCCCTCAGGTGACTGAAGGATGAAGGGACACAAAGCGGCTCCTTTCACTTCCGTCCCTCAGGTGACTGAAGGATGAAGGGACACAAAGCGGCTCCTTTCACCTCCGTCCCTCAGGGCCATTTCGGGTGTGGCAGGAGGAGCGCGGCCCTGAGGCAGGGACAGGGACAGGGGCTGTCGCTGGGATGCGGAGCTGGAGCTCCCGGTGCATCCCCTGGGATCACCGCAAAGCGCAGGCACGTTCGCAGTGGCTCCTTGGACACCACAGGGATCCACCACAGTTTAAGGATTCTGGCTTTGCCACAGGAAAGTGGTGATATGTCTTCCAGAAACACGCTTCTGTGTGTCTTCATGATAAAAACACTCAAGTAAAAAATTTTTTTCGAGGCCATTGCTATCTCTGTCCGTAATTCAGAATGTCCCGCAGTCCCAGTGCTTTTCACCAAGATTAGTTTAGAAATTATTGTATGCAAAAGTACTGTTGAGGTACTTTTAATAGGTTTGTGTCAGTCAGGTTTCCTTGGCCATCAGTCTGGATTCAATTAGTGCCTACAGAGGCAGGAGGAAGGTGAATTTTAAATGCAGGTCTATAAATAACACCCCACTGTTTAGACTTTGCAGACATTCTCTTCAAAATATCCCTGACCTCATGAACTAATTTGATCAATCATGTTGCCTGTGATGTTCCCCCAAGCCCTTTTATTGGTTGCAGATGACTGCCCAAGCCCCCACATTAACAAGAGTAATTTCCTACTTTGTGATCTGGTGCTTTGTTTCTTAACTGTGCTTCAGTAGACGATAAGGTGTGCAGAAGACAAGTCACAGGTTTCTGTAATCTGCTGATTAACAGAGAGTTAATAAGCAGGACATGGATGGGACAGAAGAGGGCACTCTGACCCTTAAAATACAAAAAAATCTCCACCAGCACTGAGCACACCACTCCTTCTCAGGTTTAATCTTTTTTTTTTAATGTTCTTATCCCTTATGTAAGCACTATTAAAAAGGTATAATAATATTTTCAGGGGGTGAGAAATTATCATGTAGGGGTAATTCCAATAACTTAATGGTGATCAAGGAGATAACAAAATAGCTGTAGGGAGATGTGTGGGCTATGACTTGGAAATCTGCAGATTTGTAGCTCACAACTGTCTTTAAAGAAGAGAATTGGATGTTTCAGTGTCAGGGAGCCACTTTTAATTCCGTGACTGATCACTGTGGATTGCAGGCTAACAAAACCATTTTGACGGGCTGGAACTGCCCTGAGCTCAGGGCAACTTCACTTCCCTTGAGGTGCCCTACAGGGCCCAGAAACTTGCCCCTGTGTATTTCTCAATTCCTGTGTGGGTTGTCGAGGCACCCTGGCATCAAGACACTGGACCATGTGTTGTTGGGTCTCTCTTTTCAGGAACAGCTTTCTTGAGTTTGAAATACAGGTGCAAGACACCTTGAGTTCCTTCATTCTGTCACATCAGACAGAGCAGGAGAAGGGCTGCCTCCCTACTCTTCCTGCCTATATAACAAAATCTCTGAAAATATGGATCACTTTACGATCACTGGAATAGGGTGAGGTTCAGAAATGAAAGGCATCACTGTTCTCAGGTGATATAACAAAGGAGGGTAGTGAAGATGGTGAAGGGCCTTGGGGGGAAGCCATATGAGGGGTGGCTGAGGACACTTGTCTTGTGCAGCCTGGAGAAGAGGAGACTGAGGGGAGACCTCACTGCTGTTACAACCTCCTGGTGAGGAGAGAGGAGAGGCAGAGAATGATCTCTGTGGTGACCAGTGACAAGACCTGAGGGAATGGCCTGAAGTCATGTCAGGGAAGGTTTAGGTTAGATTTTAGAATAAGGTTTTTCACCCAGAGGGTGGTTGGGCACTGAACAGGCTCTCCAGGAAAGTGGTCACAGCTCCAAGCCTAACAGAGTTCAAGAAGTGTTTGGACAATGCTCTGAGGCACATGGTAGACTTGATGATCCTTGAGGGTCCCTTCCAACTCAGCTTTTTCTGTGATTAAACAGACTTTGTTACTTCTCTGAATTAATTCTGACTGAGTTGAACATATTTCCAGTCCCTCCTGTCCAGTCCTGGGGAAGCTCACTTATGGTTCCTTACTACTCAAATCTGCATTTTTTGGGAAGAAAAGCAGGACAGGTAAGAAATAATAGTTTATTAGAGCCTGATCCTCTCTCATCTGTGGAAGTGGGATGTGGCCAAGATCTTCCATTGAATGCCATCCTTCATGTTAGTATCTTTGAAGTCTCCTCCCTTCTTGAGGTGTTTGTTTCAAAACTGAGCATGGCAGTTCAGCAGTGCTCACAGTCATCCCAAACACCCTCAGTTATCCAGCTGGACAAACTGCCACCTCCAGCCTTTCAAACCTAAATCTCTTTTGACATCAGCATTTCAGTGTCTCCCTCCCTTGATGTCTCCTTGCAGATGCATCAGTAAAGTCAACAGATTCTCTCCCAGGTCAGCAGTACAATTGATCCCTCTTTGTACTTCCTTGCTAAAGATTTCACTGAGTGATGGTCCTGCTCATTAGAGGAAAAAAGGCCAATGTTTAAGGAGGAAGGAGACCTTGTGTTTTGCTCCCTGCATTCTTTGTCACTCTGAGCTATTAATTTTTGATTTCTGTTCTTTAACTCAGCTTTGTTGTAACAAAGCCTGAAGAACAGACCTTCTCAGACCATATGCTGCACTTGGAAGGTAAGGGAGGGGTGCACATTTCTGGTTTGGAGATGCCCAACAGATTGTACTGGGCTGAGCTGACCTGCTTACCTGGATTTAACCTGCTCCTGTCTCCAGGAATGCAGTGCTTCAGTCCCAGCACCACCAGGATCAGGGCTGTCAGTATCACCTTCCAAAACAGTCTGCATTGCAGTCTGAAATCCCAGAGATTTCTGCTGAACACCTGAAGCCACGTTGCAGCAGTCCCAACACAGCTGTCTGTGGCCTGTCAGAGGGTGTGAAGAAGGGAGTGAATTTCCATGTTGCCCAAGGGAACATGAACATCTTTTTATAGGAAACACAGCAAAAAGTGGTAACACCTGCTGTTATGATTACTGTGTCTCTAAACAAAAAGAGATATCTGTGAGGGGCTAAGCTGCTCTGGAGATCTGGTTTGTTGTCCATTAGGGGTTGAGAAGAGGCAGCTGGATATCCCCAGATTACGAAAGAAATAGAACTGGCTCGTGGAAGGCCTCTCCACCTCATCTTGTAGCTAAATTGTGCCCTTTTCAGAACACCTGTCAAGCTATTCATAGCTGCTGTAGCCCTAGCAGTGGCTGATGGAGCAGACATAGCTCTTTTCAGACTGTCCAGAGGTATCTGAATCCTTCAGGTCTCTTGCAAACCTATATCAGCAGAGACACGAGGCTATGCCTGGATTCCTCTGTGTCCTGTTTATCCCAGGTACCAAAGCAGCACTATAAACTACTCTGGAAAGGTTTGAGTATAGTGGATTTTATTAGAACCTTTAAACAATCTGATGTCAGTTCTAGTCTTTCTGGAAGCTTCCCTTTAATGAGACATGAGTTATTGGTTAACTTAGGGTGAGTTGACCTAGCTGAAAATAACCAGAGAAATCCCAAAATGTTGCTTAAAATGACCTCAGGTGCCAGACCCCTCTGAATAGAGCAGCTGCTCATTAAGGTAACCATCAAGCATCCACAACTACATTTTTTACCTGACTGTAGAGCAAGCAAAGAGGAGAGAGGGAGCTGTTCTTCAGACACAGCATCCCAGCACTGAGCTCAGGAAAGCAGTGGACTGGAAAATCTTCAGTTCTGTCAAAACAGCCCCGGGCCTTGGTTGTTTTGGAGCGTGCATCCTGCTGGAGCCACAGGCAGCTAACCCTGCCAGGCCAGTGCATGTTTCCCCTCTGTGCAGTGCTGGGGAAGTGCTCACATCTGCTCCTCGGAGCCTGAGGCTTCCAGAGGGCCTCTGGCAGTGGGCATGGCTTCTGCAGCACATCACTGCTTCATGCACACCTATGCTCTTCCATTTCCTTTTGCCTTTGTTGCATTCCAGCCCTGGAGGGTAAATTGTTATTGTATAACCTGTGTGGGAGAAGAAAATAACCGTGTGCCAATGATTTCTGTCAGGGTGCAGGGGATATATGAAATGTGAACTGGTCTGTTGGTAGCTTTGCCAGTGCCTCAGTAGATACTGGCTCTGTGTTCAGAGTCAGAAGTGTCTTTAAATTCCTCTTGGAATCTATGATGTTTTCAGATCATTGACATTTTGAGCTGTGTGGCTTTGTAGTTTTTCTTGGGTCTTTTGCTCTTGATTATGTCCCCACTCCTCTTGATTATGTCCCCACTCAGAATTCAGTTTCCTCTGGGATCTGTGGCACCCTTACGGGTTACAAAAGGGGCAACAACACTGGCTGATCTCAGCATTTATAAAACACTTGATTCTCCTAATTTTCTGATTTAGTAAGAAAATGTAAAGAGGAATTGTGTCTAATATGGAAGCCAATGTTGAAATTAATCCAATAATCCAATAATCTGTGTAGAAGACAAGTATATAGTTGCTTTAGAGGTTACAAGAATGAGATGTTATGAGTTTGGAGAGTTATGAAGAGTGTGTGACAAAGTAAGATTAAGTTCAGTAAATTATGCCAGAGGTCTTTTCCTCAGGCAGTAAATTCTTGGGTATTCTTGAGTCCTGTATGGGTCCAGATGCCAAGGGGTGTCCTTGCCTCCAAACTTCTATAGTCTGAGTTCTGGAGCCATTTTACAGAAAGTTGCCCTAGAAACACCATTAAACAAATAACTCATTGACTAGTCCATGCAGCTCCTTCAGTACCTATCTCAAACTGGAAGACATGTCTTGGGTTGGGAGCATCTACCTCATTCCAGAAATTGGAGGTCTTGTCCTTCAAAAACAGTCTGGAACACCTTGAGAACCTAAAGAGACCACTGGTGTCCCCCTCCTGTTTCCTGAGATGTTAAAAAAACCCAATTGAAATGGATTATAAAAGAAATCCCATTCATCTTGAAAGGCAAGTGTAATCTAAAGACTGATGGGTGAACTCCCAGGTACCTTTACATTTCATAGAGTCAATATTTGTTCTTTCTCCATTTATAACCCCATTACTCTCTCTAAGTGGGCAGGAGATTTCCGGGGGGACCATTTGTTTTTCTTGATTAATGCATTAATGCTGGTGGTTTGTCATAGTAAATTATATCTACTATCTCAACCTCCATATGCAGGAGGAAAAGCAAGTAAAAAAATTATGATCAAATTGCTCAAAGTCGTGGCTTCTCATTATTTTTAACAAAAGCAATCAACTTCTGCTCTTCATTATTGTGTGGCTAGTGACTAACCTTAAGAGACAATGTCTCTTATATCCTTTGTTTTGCAAAAGCCCTTTAGAAATCACAACATTGTTTTCCACTGCACTGGCTCAGCTGTGTGCAGGACTATTGTGTGAAAATAGGTGGGAGAGAGAAACTGCTGCTTTGTCTTTTGTCTCACTTTGCTTCCCTCTGGACTCACAGCAGGGCTTTCACCTGAGAACTGGACTTTACAAGCTTTGAGTCTCTGCCTCTTCCACCACAGAAGCAGCAGCAGCTCTGGACACTGGCTTCCTAAAACAGTTAAAGAAGCTCTCAGCTATCCTAGTTATTCACAGCACCATTTGTGGCAATCTTTGGGTGAAAACCAAACTGCCTCAAATCAGACTCCTTTTAATGGACAAAGCTGCTTTTCCTCTACTGTCAGAAGGTACATTTTACAGAAGGAGCACTAGGTGGAGATGAGATGGTATGCTGTGTCAGGATAGATTCAGTGAACTGAAAAAAAAATTGTTTTACCTTTCACTGTGGGAAAGGAAAAGGGAATTTGGTTAGTTATGCATGTCCAAGATGGGCTTAGGAAGCGAAGGAAGAAATTACAAGAAGTATAGTAATAAATATAAGAGGTTCTCCATGGACAACAATACCTGAGATTGAGAATGACCAGGGAAGGGCTGTGCATGAAACAGCACCCAGGGGATAAGTGCAGGACAGGGCAGAGCCCAGCACCAGGGTGCTGGGCAGGCTAAGGCTGGGAGGGGGATGCTGGCTTGTCAGTCTTCACAAGGGGAGGGTCCAGCAAAAACTGAAAAGGTTTTGGAATCTAAGTGGGCTCTAGTCTCTTTTTGCCTCTGCTGAGGTGTTTCTGAGGCAAGTTACTTGTGTTAAAAAAGCCATTTTTTCTACTTATTTTATGTAGTCTCTGGATGCACGCAGCCACTAAGATATGCCCATACACACACAGCTCTGCACATAACACTGCTGTCAGTCCAGGCAATGCCCAGCCTGGTGAACTCTGACATTTGCAAATTTCTTGTAAAAAAGCTGTAAAAACCTGTAAAGTTTCCTTCCTTCCTCTGCACCCTTTGTAGCTGGTCTGGTGAGTGGCGTTACCGCGTTAGGTATCAGTGATGTGTGAACTGGGTGGCCAGAGACAATGACTGGAGCCAAATTTCAGTATGAGCTTCCTGCAGTGGGAAGCATCTCTTGCCCTAGAAGCAAGTTAACTGGAGTTCCCTAATGATAGTGCTGTGGCTACAGAGTGTGGAGATTTGACTGTATTGGACTTCAGTGCCCTTGTAAATTCCTTGGGTTGTTTTAGATGACATAGTCCAGTGCTGTCTGCACTGCCCAGCACACCTGGACTTTGTCACTGGATCTTGGGGCCACTGTGAAAAAAATACCTGGTGATATTATTGGCCTGAGTACTAAAGTGCATGTGAAAGCATATGGTTACTCTTGAAACAGCCCTCTCAAATGGAAAAAGATTTAGAAGAGGAAAGGAAAATGTATGTTTAAGTACATGTGAAAGGAGAACACAAACCTGTTCTTCTTGCAAATGGTAGATGTAGTCCATTGTTGAATTTGCACTGATGCCAGTGTAATTACACTTGGGACTAATTTTCCCCATTCAGCCAAAAAGCATTTCCTCTGATTCCCTTTGATTTTTTACCAGTTTGTGATCTGTGAGCCAGAGTTGTTTTGTGTCATTTGCTGTCTGTACAAAACCAAGGGAAATACCCTCTGCTTCAAGGCAATGATAAATCTGAGGCAAAAGCTGATCTGAGTTATGTTGGAACCAGGGAAGCCAATAAGGTTTTTTCATTGACTTCTCTAGATCAAACTTAAGCACAGTCTATGCTGAATGCTCCTGAAGGAATGGTCTCTCCTACTGATCACTGTAAATAGGTGGGAGCACAAACTCATAGCAACCTGGGCTGTAGCAGTGCTGGAGTTTGGAGACTGCAGGATGCCCTGTTATTCCTGGGCAGCTCTAATCAGGCTTGCCAGGGTCTGCCAGCACTGGCAGACAGTCTGCTCTGGGGTTATTTTTCAAGTTCTCAGCCCATGCCACTGTGTCTTCACCAAGGATATTACAAACTCCTGAAACACTGTTGGGTCTCTTAGAACATATAATTTGGTTGTGGTCATGCTGTCAAACTCCAAACCATGATTCCTTCCTGCCTATTGGGAATGGCCAAAGTTCCTGCCAACTCCCAAGCCATGCTCAGAAATGTTCTGGATGCCAGGTGGCTTGGATCAAAAGTAAACCAAGGACTAATCCAAAATCTGAGTGCTAGTGCCTGTGTTCAGACCCTTTTGTGGTTCAGACTATTAGTGTAGAGGTGGATTTTATGAAAAAGCTTCATGACAATGCTTGGAAACAGTCCTTTTTGTGGGAAAGGTCTCTGGCAACAAAAATGGCTTTTCTAGTGTAATTTATAACAGTAGTTTCCATGAGGATGGGCTGTGTGTAGAGGATATGTGCCCATGAGGGAGAGAAGAACCTGGGGGAACTGCTGAAGGACTCTCATGTTGTCCTACATGCTACTGCCTTTGCATGCCCTCAGAGTGGAGTACAGAGGTCTGGGATAAATGCCCATGGTATCATTTTAAGGATGAATGTTGAGATGATTCCTATTTTTTATCAAATAACATCACAGCATGTTACTCCCACAAGACAGGCAGAGAACTTCTAGACAAGTTAATCTGAGAAACAATTCTGGTTCCTGTGGAAATTAAGGACAATGTAAATTATTTGTGAGGGTTGGTGGTAAAACAGGAAAAACAAAAGGGAAGAACCTAGTGGAGATCCAGATTAAAAGGTGTTTGTAACCTGAAGTGATTCATGCCTGCATAGCAGCAGGATTGACACAATTCTCCCTTGATTATCATAGATGAGATAATAGGAAAAACATACTGCTGCTCACATTGAACCAGCTGGGATGTCTCTGCTCTTCAAGGCCAAGACCAGTGAGGTCAGAGATAGGTATCTTCTGGTGTCAAATTCAGCCTCTCATCTAAGAAGCACATCCTGAGACCTATTGAATGTACTGATGGAAATATAGTGGTGGAAAATAGTAAAGCCAGTACCTACCATCATCTACTTAATGAAGAAATCTACCCAGAAAAACTGTTAGAAGAGGACTTATGTGTCAGGTCAAGTGGAGAACAGTTTCACTTTACAGATATCAGAAGACAGTGCAGGTCCTGAAGGTCTCAGTGAACTTGTCTCTTTAAACCTTTATTTGAGTTGCGGTGTAGTACAAAGATCAAGATGACTCCAAATTCCTGTAGGTCTAGTACAGTGATTAACCTGAGAACATCCTGTGTACAAGGTACCAACTAAACCCAACTGGATATGCCAGTCCCAGAAAAATCACCAGATTGCACAGTATCCCCTAACACGGAACATGGGAACATTATAATAAAGATAATGCCAACTGAGAGAGGTTTCCACACCAGTTACTTGGTGAGACATGAGGATAAAGTTTTCAGCTTTGTTGTGGATCACTTTGTAGTCTCCAAATATTTTACTTTTGACATTTTCATGCATTGAAGGATTTTGCACCACTTTGTTCAGTGTTTCCAATGTCTCAGTGGGATAAGTGCATCACTTGGGGCTTTTACTCTACACAGAATTTGATTGAAGCACTACCCCCACTTGAAACCTTTCCCAGTATGGAAAAAAGTCCTCCAGGTTTTATGTTCAGTTTGTAAACTGAAATGATTGAGTGACACAAAATGTGAAAACTTCAAAGGCTTTTCAGTTTGAATATTCTGCACAGCTGTTGTTTAGCATTGAATATGGATTTTACTTGTGAGATACTTGGTGTTGTATTGCAAAACTGCATTATGTGAAGTCCTCTGCCTTCAAATTGATGAAAGCAAACAGTGCTTACTTCCATGAGTAACCCCATCTGTTTCCATAAGATACTCTTAGGGGAAATATTAAGAAAAAAAGGAAACAAAGAGCTGTACTCTGCTGGAAAACTTTGCTATTCTATATTGAAGCTCTGACCACCCAGTTTACATATCTTTCTGTAGGTACAAATGCACATATACTTTGTTATTAATTTACATTCATTTAGAAGGAATGTGGCCAAGTGGAAAGAACTCTGGCTGGACTTAAAAAGTATTTAATATTTTCTTATCTCTTCAATTTCCCCTGGCTGACATTGAAAAAGTATTGACCTCAAACATATGACTGTTCTTTGTCCATGTGTGAAGTGGCAGAATGCAACACGGCCTTTTGGAGAGTGCTTTGAGACCTTATGGAAAAAACAGTAAGAAGTGAGTAATGTTACTAGGGTTAGAAAGAAAGACTAGTTTTAGAAAATTTGTGCTAATAAATCTGCTTGTGACTGTGTGAACAAACAGGGCTTCAATCCAGAGCTACATCTAGTTCTCTACCTTCTCTACCTGAGATCTATTCCTGGTCCAGCTCTTCTGCTGACCAGCCTTTGGCTGTTGATGGTTTAATCAGCAAGGAAGTGGTTAATGGTGCTGGGTCAGTAAAAAAAATACGAAAGCATTACCAAAAATCAGCCCTGGAAGGAAGCAAGATCAGCACAAACAGCGTTAAACTGGAAATCATCCTGCTAGGTCCATTCCTGATTACCATTTGTGAACTGGGTAATATTGGGGTCACAAAACTGAATGACAAGTTGCTCCCTTTCTCACTGCCTCAGTTTCCCCAGTTGCAGTTGTACTTAACTGTACTTTGGGAATTTACATGCATGTTTCAGATATTACAGTTTTATATGCAGCAGGAGAAGGAGACGATCTATAGGAGAGGAACATGGGAGGAGAGAAAAATGCACTTAAGTAACAGTCTAAAAGGAGGACTGAGGTACAGTTGTTAAGCCTCTTAGACTTAGTGAGACTTCTCCACAGTTAATCTGTGGAGGGAAAGAGAGTAAATATCATTCCTCCAAGTTAAGATGTAATGCTGGACTGCATCAGTAGTGGCCTATTCCCACTTCCGGGTGGCTTTGGAGACAAGGAATCCAAGAGAATGTATATCATTAGATGTGTTATTACCTATCCCCAGAGACGTATTTGAAGGCATGGATGGATTTCAAGGGCTGTTACTCCTAAAAGTAAAGTTCCATTTTGGTGTTGCCTTGATTCATGTTTACCCCATGAGACTGTCCATGACAGACATCCTTTATCTGTGCTGTGCTGGGACAGGTGGCCTCTTTGCCTTCCAAACACAGCTGATGTTCCCACATGCCCCAGGGAATAAGGGCATTATGGAGATGGGCTTTAACTGAATTGTCTGTTTCTCAAAGGCAAATTCTTCTTTTCTTTTTGCTCTTGTTCTTTTTGGCAAGAGTTGCTTTCTTCTTTCCTTTCGGAAGGCATCTGTACAGACTTAAAAAAATGCCCTCAGAGGACAGGACACTGATGTAAACACCCTCCCCTTTCATTTGACTTTATTCACAATAACCTAAAGGGCTGCTCAAGCACACTGCCCAGGTTTAGCCTTAAACCCTTTGTCACCAGAAGTTTTTTTTTTTTTTTTTCTCCTTCCTCATATACTGAGTCAGCCAAACCTAATTACCCTTTAATCAGTAAAATCAACACCTGCTAACAGGGTGGGCTCTTTTCAGCAAATAGTGCTTCCCTTTTCCAGAGGCTGATAAATTTCCAGGGGTCCTATTGTTTCTTTGTCTTGTTCATAAGGAGCTTTGACTGATAATCTGGTAATGGCTATGGTTATCTCATGCCTGTAAGACAGCAGTGGTGAGTCTTCCTCTTGGCAAGGGCAGCAGAACTAGGTGAGACAAGAATTATACATAGATACCAGGAGTCAAATCTCCTGGTATTTTCTCTTTAAAACTTAGGTCAGCCCTGGAAAAATATGGGTCAGAGAGGTTTGGCAGGTGGGATTAAAGTATCAGGTGAAATAAAGAGCAAGGCAGCCTGTAGAAGTTCCTGGTTTTTTTATCTTGCTCAAGCAGCCCTTTGCAAAAAAAGTAAGGGGGCAGAATTGTCTGCAGAGAGAAGGGACTGGGGCTGGATCGTACAGAGCCTTTTGGACCTCAGGCTGTGTCTGTGCTGTTAGGGCAGCCCAGACTCACCACTGTCCTTGAGGAGACTCATCTGCAGCTTCCCTGGAGACCCTCAGTGTGTGAAGAGTTGTTGTGGGAAGGAGGTGCTTAGGTGCAGATCAGGCCAGAACAGCCTCTTGTTCCCACGGTCATGGACAGGATTTGAGCTCAAACATCGGATTTACCACACTGCTGTCATCCTCTGTGTGGCTGTTTGGAACTTGGGCAAGTGGCTGTATGGGCAGAAGGCAAACAGGGCCACGGGACTTACAGCTCCCCTTGGGGTCTGCTTCTAGTACACAGACCATCCCAGGACAGACTTCTGGTGGAAAAAATTACTCTGGTATTCATGGCAGCACTCTTGAAAATGTCTTTCACATATAATCAGGCAGCCAGTCTGATATTCATCTAAGAACAGCTGAAACATTGTTAGAAATTTCAGAATAAGAAACACTTTACAAGTTCACTCTACTCTGAAAAAACCTCAAAGCCTTTTGCGCTAAAGTTTCTTACACTTGTTTTTAGCTCTAAAATCAATCTTTTAGTTTTAATTCCATGTGGATGAACAGGACAGAGAAGTAAAAAACCACTTGTGGTTTTCCTTGGATGTTTCCACTGAGGTTATTTTTGCTGGATAGGAGCTGCAGCTGTGTGTGAGCCTGGCCCCATGGCTGGCACCCTTGGCAGCCCCACACAGTGCAGCTCCTTAAGTTTGAATATGTGGATACACAGGCTGCTAAATATCTGGTGTTGGCTTTGCCTTTGAAATACATCCTCCTCTCTCTGCACCAACACTCAGCTTCTGTCCTAGCCTGGATATGTGGAATATGTCCATTATTTACATGCAAACATATGCCTGAGCTGCAGCTAAGGCTGGTGACCAATGCCCAGGACCTCCTTCCTGTACCCAGGGACAAGAGTCCATCCCTCTATCTGTGTCCCCAGTTCTCAGGTCTTTCAAATTAACATGACTGGCTTGATGCTGCCAGGATATGGGTGAAAATCAGGCAGGATCAAATACTGGAAGTGAGCTGGAGCCTTCCTTTAACTCTGCAGGGTGAGTGCTCATGAGCATCTAGGGATGTGCTAGTTGGAGGTTAAAGTAATTGCTATGGAAGGAGCCAGGACTCCTGGGTCTCAAGGCCAGGTTGGATGGGGCTTCGAGCAACCTGGTCTAGTGGAAGGTGTCCACTAGCCCATGGTAGGGAGGCTGGAGTTAGGTGGTCTATAAAGTCCCTTCCAACCCAAACCATTCCATGATCCTATGAAAACCACAGGTCTGGATCTGCTGAAAACCCTCTGTTGAGTTTGATGGAGGATAGAGGGGTCCAGTGGGTTAGAGGGAGCCTGGCACGGCTTTCTGCTGTCAAAAGAAAGGAGGGTTTTGGATATGTGGCTGATACTAGTCCCAGTCCTGCAATGAGATCCAGGAGGGTTTGATCCCTGGGCCTGTGCAAAGTCTCCTCCACTGCAGAATCACTCCCAACAGGGGACACAGAATTTTTCTGTCACCAATCTGGCAGGACACTGCTGCTCACACTGATTTCAGCAGCATCTACAAATACCCACCATACCAGAAATCCGTGTGAGTTGAGGGGCTTTGTTTTGGGCTCCCTCCTTTGAAAACTCTGCTCATCCTTCTGTCTGCACCAGAGAGACAAGAGCCCTGCATACCTAATCCAACAATAGCTGGGCTCCTCCAACCCAGCCCCTCGGGGCACCCCTTTCCCCGACTGCTCCCCAGCAGCTCGCAGTGCCACAGCTGGACAGCTGCATAACAGTCTGCAGCAAATTTGGGCAAATAGGTGGTTTTTAGGACCCTGGGAACTCCGCCAAGGCTCAGGTAGGTCTGTCTCATTCGTCAGCCGGGATTCATTCACTCCCAGGGATGTGTGTGTGTGTGTGTGTGTGTGTGTGCCGAGTGCTTTTCCTTCCCCGCCGCTGGCTGCGAGCCTTCCCAGCAATGGGACTAACGCTGTTCTCCGGGCAATGAGGAGCGCTGGGCAGGGGCAGGAGCCGCTTTCCTTTCCTCTGGAAGAAAACAAGCCGTGAGGACACCTAAGGATGTGCTGCCCAGATGTGTTTCCCACCTCCACCTTCCTCCTAGGACTCATGTGCTTGACAGCTTTCAGCAACTTTGCCAAGACTTCTGCAGACTTCTCAGGTAGGGAGAAGCGCCGATCCTTTCGTGTGCTGCTCAGGCATGGGGGCTCTTATTCCGGTGCTCAGGAGCAGCTCAGGGAAAAGGGCATGTCAGCAGATCCGGGATAGTTATGTGGGAAGTAATTTTAATATTTTAAAAATAAGTCAAAGATGAAAAGTGTCTTCCATAAGAGGATTTTGAGTTTCTTAAAAGCCTCTCTCAATAACTAGCAAAACTATTTCAAAAGAGTTAGTTTGACTAACTTTGGGAACAAGAAAAACAACAGTGTTAACTTGTGTAAGTTTGTCCTTTCCCAGGTATTAACCTGTGTAAGTTTTTAGCAGGTTTTGTGCTGTGTTCTCATAGGAGTGAAAAGAGCTGGATTAGGAGACTGGGACGGTTTAGGATGTAAATTAAAGCTAACATAGCAAGTCTAAATTATTTTGTAGTGGGCCAGATTCCTTCCTCTTAACATACAGATCCTGATTGTTGCAAAAGCCCCCTGAGCTAAGAAAAAGGAGGTACATGCACAGAACAAATTATATTCTGAGCCTGTGTTTTCTTAACCTGCAAGAAAAAGTGTCTCATTTATTAATATTTTCTGAATCTAAAAATGTTGATAGCACTTGTTTTGAGTTGTACATAGCAGGTAAAGACCCAGCACTTTGAAAGTCTGTAGTCCCATGTAAGTTTTATAACTCTATAACTGCATTAGTTGCTTTAAAATTATGTTTCTGCTTCTGTTCTTTCTGGATGTGCATGTGGATCTGAGAAAACATAATAGATTTCATTTTGCAACATTTTGCTGAGAGTTGCAGCTCTCAGCAACTTCATCAGGGCTGATCAGTTTGCTTGGGAGTGCCCAGTGAGGGCCACTTTTCTTTTAGGATATTGCTTCTGATTTTGGGTCTTAGTGTGAAGAACTAGCCTGGCATACTCTTTAGGGGTGTTTTGCAAAACTCTTGTAGTGGATAAGAGCTGCCAATTATAGTTTGCTGATGAAAAAGTGTCATTTGCAAGGGTTGAACCTCACTGGACTTGGGTTTCAACACATCCCAGCACTGCTGCTCACTGCCTGGGAGTGCCTGTGTCTGTGTGCTGTGAGAAATTTGTGTTAGAAAGGAGGAGCTGTGATGGAGGGTGGGGGAAAGAATATATACGGTAGCTGGAAGCCTTAATGTGAATTGAAGTGGGCCGGCTTGCCTTGATTCAGTCTCTTTTGGGGGCACATCAGTCCTGGGGGCTCCTATTCAGGGCAGATCTGCCTCTGAATGGAAAGGACTGAGGCATTTCCCTGTTTCTAGTGTGCCTTTATCCTTTTCTTGGCACTGAGCTTTCTCTGTGCTCCTGCTTGCAAGCAAGTTGATGAAGAAGGGGTGCATGGAGTAAGCATGATGGGAGCAAAAGCTGCAATGGGGAAAGGACTTGTCTGTCTGAAATGCAGATAAAGTTTTCCCAGCCAGACCAAATTGCCAGGTGTTAAAATGTATACAGGTGTCCCAGGGCAAAGGTGCTTTACACTGTGTTTGTACAACATAGCTGGAACAGTGGAAGGAAATTCAATAGGCTTCAGTGGTGCTGGCAGGGGGGTCAGATGCTGTTCTTTTAAAAAATGGATAAGAAGGTTGCTGATAACAAAATAATGTTTTCTGTATCATCCAACTGAACTGTCATGCTTTGGGAGAAGAGGGGTGGCTTGTATCCCTGCATATGTGTATGGCAAGGTTGAACTCTGAAGCAGGGTCTGTAATTCCAACAGCACAACCTCCCATGAGTTTCCATAACTGTTGAAACTTTCTGCCAGGTCCAACCTATGTTTTCTGATAGCAGGCTTGGCAAATGTCCCCAGTCTTGTTGGACTGACTGTACCTTGCAGGACAGGAAATATGATTTGCTGCAGGAAAGGGCTGTACCCAGTGTGTAGCAGCTCAAATGTAGTTTTGTAAGCTCAGGAGCTGAGTACCCACAAGATGATAAGTGGTAGGAAAAGGTACAGCATTTCCCAAATCACACCTTGTCCTTTCCCAGCACATATTGTACTGACCCCATTCACCTCCCTCCAGTGCATGAGGGTTTGCACCATGTGTCTCTCTGAAGGAACAGCAGCCCAGGTAACTCTTCCTACCTGATGGAGCATCTTGTTTGTCACTGTTATCCCTACGAGTGAATTGTCAGCTGGGTTGAGGAATGGAAGGGGGCAACCTTCTAACATTATTTGACTGTAATTGTTTCTGTCCTGTTATACACTTTTCTATACTTCAGCATGTCCTGAATTCTTCTCTGGCATGACTGGAACTGAGCAGGCGAACATCTTTGGGGAAGACTTATAGCTTCACTGTATGTCATCTCACCTAGAGGTGATGCATCCAAAACATAAATTGTCTGCACCCTGGGGAGATGAGTGTATTTGTATTGGGTATTACTGCTGAGGAATGTATAGCTTGCTGTGATCCCATAGAGGTTTCTGTAGCAGTTGGTGCTGCAGGGAGATGACACAGCTCTTTGGGATGTAAAGGCTCTTCCAGCTTGCAAATGAATAGCAGTACTGTCCAGAGACAGCAGCTGGTGCTCTTTGGGGAAGAATGGGGGTTTAAAACTCAGTCCTGTAGACCTTGTATAGCAGCAAAACCTCTCTGGCTTATTAGCTTGGTTTGACTCAGCATTACCAAGGAGGTGCTGCTGTTTGTAATAGGTCATGGCTGTGTGGTGGTGGCCAGAGTGCGTGGATCCAGCCTGGAAGGAAAGCTCAGGGACAACCAGTCTTGAGCTCTAAGCAGATCATAAGTCAGCAGTACTGACCTGACTCTCATGCTGCAGCTCTGCAATAGGCCTGGATAAAAGACTTACCGAGAACTTCATACCCAACCACATCCCACTGCTCCCAGTACTCTCCCACTGGCTGGGTCTTCAAGGGATGCGTCTCTCAGCTGCAGGAAAATTTCATTTTTATGTAGGTCATGGCAAGGCACACCCTAAGAAGGTGCCCAGAGACGTGGTTAACTGTCTCAGCTCTCACAAGAGAGCACAAGCAGGGCTGGTGGGGATTTCTAACCCCTGAGCACATAGTCTCACACTGGGGCTCCATCCCTCCTGTTTGAACAGCTCAAATGCCACAACGTGAACAAGAGCAGTGCGTGTCCTGCTGGGGACTGGTGCAATCTGAGATGTAAGAATTCAAATTCCTTTTAAGTGAAGTATTTGAACTATGTGAAGAGTTTTGAAGTTGTTTTCTTTAATAGTTCTTTAAACATTGATGTTTGTAGCAGGGTGTGGGGGTAGGAAGCAGATCCTGAGGGAGAAAGTGGACTTACCAGGCACTTTGCAACCACTTCTTAAGAAGATCTGGACTTTTTCCTCTGTGGCTGCTTGTAGAATGGACTCTTGGTTCAATCTCATTCTGTGAGCTGTTCTAGTGCTCAGGACTGTTTGAAGGCTTAGAACCTGCTGTCTTGATGTGTCACTTACCCCTTATGTTCAAGGTGACACTCGAGGACTGTGATGAGCTGTGGGGTAAGAATCTGATCTTTTGAATCTCTGTACATTAACCATAAACCTCTAGTCCTAATCTCTGTAGCAGCAATGAATTCTCCAAAATCCTTGCTGTTTGATGAGACTTCACCTTTGTTTTAGGCCCTTTCTAATTTTACTGAGAGTCCAAGACAGAGCAATGCCCTTGGCCCTGCCAGGGGAAGCTATGCCATAGCTCCTCTGCATGGGCTCTGGGAGGCAGTGATCCATGTGCAGTGCACAGGCCTTGCTCCTCAGAGGGACAAGGTTAATTAAAATGGGGCCAAAAGTATGCTTTGGTGCTAACTTTAAATGCAGGCATTGAAAGCTTAGTCAACAGCTATTGCTCATATCCTGTGTGCTCTCTCTGCTCAGCCACAATGTTCCTGTCTCTGAAGCTGTGTCATGCAAACACATGTTGAATTTTGCTCTGCCCACTGCTGCCAAGGTGACCATTTAACTTCCAGCTGCATACCTGCAAGGAATTAAACTTATGTTGTTATCATGCCGTGCTCCAATTCTCCTCAAGGCTTTTCCCATTCATTACTGATTTCAGGCACGTTGGGCAGAGGGGTAGTGACATCAAGTCTATGTGATTGCCACGAGTTTCATGTTAATGGAGACAGGTCCCTCCACTGCTGCAGAAAGGGATGTGAACTCAAGCATTTACAGACATCAGAGAATCCACTGCAAGGACCTAAGCCAAAAACTTAGGTTTCTAGGCATGGAAACAGCTTGGCTGGGAGGCTCGTGCCTTTTCTGACACAGGAGAACCCAGCTGAAAGAAAAACCAGCCCCAGTAGTGCTGCTCCCCTTGGGCCTGCTTTAATGTTTATGTTCTTTGCATTAGATTTTGGCACAAGCTGGATGTGAGCAGTGCTTTGCTTAAGGGAGCTGATCTGGCATCCAGCCAGATGAATACTGATAACTCCCATCCACACCCTGCAGGAGAGCCCTAGGCAGCTTTTGGAACCTCTCCCTGGAGGCCCATCTGGGTTTTGAAAGCATGAAGATTTTTGTTGTTGTTGTTATTATTATTGGTGGTGATTGGTTGGGGTTTTTTTTTCCTGTTCCCCAAGAATATCAGGTTTCAAGTGAAAGCTGCTTTTGCCACCTCCCTGCGAATTGGCTCAGTGTGTTTGTTTGAGTGATGAGGGCTGGAGTTGGGGAGGAGAAAGGCACTTCTCCCTGATTGCATTTAATCAGTCCATAATAAAGGCAATTTGTTTGACAACTCCATTCACCAAATTATCACTAAAATCTACATGCTAACAGCTTCTGAATGCCTAATAGTCCTGAATGGGTCCATGGTGTCAAGGGGGATCCAGGATTTCCATGTGTTGAAGGTTTCAGGCTGTAAAAGAGGGCATTTTCAAGAGAAAGGCAGATACACCACCACATTGGGAAAGGAATTGTAACTCAGTAATGAGGTTGAGATTTTGACCCCAGGGGCAAACAGACATGCTTTAGACTTTGATTAAAGACTGGGCCAAATCCAGGCCACCTCCATACCTTGTCTTGAGGAAGGGCTCTGAGGGATGAGGTAGGATGGACCTCAGGTTGCTGCTTAGAGAGGTCCCTGTCTCAGGTGATTTTTCCTCCTCAGCTGGAGGCCACATGTGCTACCCCATCCATCACAGCTGCCTGGGCTGCAGTTTGGCTTACTGAGGGCAAACTGCCTGTCCTGGGGTAGAGAAATTCTCCTTTGCAGAGCTGACAAAATCCAAAACCTCATCAAAGCTGGTTTAAAACCACTTGGCCTCTTCTGATAACGTTCTGGGGATGTGGCTGCATGGGGCAGGAGCTGAAGGGGGTGGCTGTGTCTGGCTGTGGCTGAGGGGTTCTCACAGGGGGAAGCTGCAACTGGGGTTTGTGTCACATATGTCTGCTTGCCAGTGGAAAAGAGTCTAAAGACCTCAGAGAGCTGGGAGATGTTGGAGGAGGAAATCAGTAGGAGTTTGGGTGGGTATCAAGTGCCAGATCTGCTGCTCTTGGGAGAGCAGGAAAAGAATCAGCACAGAGGCTGGGGCGATTTTGGTGCCTGAGAGAGTTCTGGTTTATCAGTGGGATGCAGCTTTATGGTATCAACAAAACCACGTTACCAAGACCAAATACCATGTTAAGCAGAGATACAGGTTTCAAGCAAAGGTACAGGTTTCTGTCCATCTCTGTCTGGAAGCATGCTCCATAAAACACTGTGGATTTCCCAACAGTTGTGATGAGAATGCTGTGAGGGAGGACTTTGTGCCTGCTGACTGTAAAAATATTCAGCATTTACTTTTACTGACAGCTTCAGGATGACAAACACGTGTTTCTAATTCCTTGTGTTTGTGGTCCTGGGCAGTCACCAGGGGCACTGCTGTTACTGCTGCAAAAACACAGCTGCTGGTTGGTGTTTGTGGAACCAGGGAAAGGAGACACAGTCTGGGAGGGATGGATGGGGATGCTATGGGTGCCAGGATGTCTCATGAGGGGTCTGTGTGAAACCTCATGTAGGCAATGACTTGAAGCTCAAGAGCCATATGTGTGCATCTGGCTCCTGTCATATGGAAATCCACTGGTTTAGCCATCACAGCTGTCAGCCAGAGCCAAGGGACCTCAGGGATCCCAACATCTGTGTGATGACTGGCAATATTTATGTTGTATCTACTAATTGCAGGGGCCCAGAACATGATGAAGACTTTGGTTAGTACCAGGAACATTAAATTAGTAGTATTAACAGAAAAAGGAAAAAAAAATCTACTGTGGTAATTTTAATAACTTCAAAGTATCCCACTATCCCACTAGATGCACAGACAATTTGAAGAAATTGTTCTTGCAGCATTCTTCCTATGTCTGTGTGTTATCAGGGATACAAATGCTGCAGAATTAAAGAAAGCAACTGTTTATATCCTCAGGTAAAAAATTTTCCCTGACTTAAGGCACTGTGAAGGCAGATTTTATATGTCACAAATAGTTTGGAGAATAAAAAAAAAAAGGTGAGAATTTTGACTTTTCCTTTTTTCAGCTGAGATACTTAGAAGCTAAACTCACAATTTAATCTGGGGGTTGGGGAGAATAAGCTTAGCCTCTGCAGGAGGAGAAAAACTGTGTATTTACACTTGGCACTCGTGCTGATCCTTCTGTTGATGCTAATTTAAACACGGTCTGATCTCCCAAAGTGCTCGGTGTTCAGAGCTGAGGATTGGCCTGTGCTGTGTTCAGGTGGGTGTGCAGGGATTTAGTTGGCCAACACCAGGGCTGTTTACATGTCTTATTTGAGACTGGCTGCTTATGCTTGGCATGTTTGTGCAGGTATAGATTGAACTTTCTGTTTTCTGTTCCAAAACAGCAATCCCAATCCCTGGCGGGGGAATGGACCAATTAAAGAAACTACCCATTTTGTTTTGGTTTTTTGTGCTCTTGTAATTTCTTTATACAGATACCCAAGACCTTCACAGATTGTGTCCCTTGAAAGGTGTGTGACTGCCTGCAGGAACAGACCCAATGTGCTCCTCAAAGTTGTTGAGAGGATTTTTGGTCAGGTTGGTTTAGTACAATACTACAAGGCTCCTTGTGTCCTTGCCAGTGCTCTGCCTCATTGATCCAGCATTGCTGTTGTCTGGGATTTTTGTGCTCTTTCCAAAAGACAGCCGTGGGCCAAAATCTGCTCAGCTGTGAGGCAGCTTTGCTGACTTGCCAAGAGCTGTGCAGAATGAACAGAAGCACAGAAGTTAATCCCAACTCATTTTGCAGATTAAAACTAGTGTAGGAGTAATAATTGGGAACATGTTTAAGGAGGCTGCTTGGGTTACCTGTTATTATTATTTATTTACTTAGCTGCTACTTTTGCCTGAGGATGGATGGTGACTTGTGACTGCCTCAGCCTGAGTTTGGGCTAATCCAAATGTGCCTGGCTCAGCTCACTAACTGAGGGTATGAACTCATTTGTGGTAATTAAAACTATGAATATCTCTTCTTGTGTGTGTGCAGTGCCTGGCTGTCTGGAGCCCAGTGTGTGTCTTCTCATGTCAGAGAGACAATGATGAGTTAGTATTTCTGGGCTGCACAGGAAAACGCATCTTGGCTGAGTCTTTTCAGATATACTGTGTGCTGTTGAACTGTGTTGGTAGATGCTGTGGTGTCAGTGTTGATGGGGCTCCATTGGGTGCTGAGGCTTGCTGTTCAGTAATCCCTCTTGGATCCATCTGGATCCTTGCATGAAGATGGAGCAGTGTGTGTGTGACCTGCAGTTTGGCCAAACCCTCTGAGTGCTCAGGTGTCAGAAGTGTGTTTGAACAAACCGATGGATGTAGGTGCTGCTGAAAAATTTGCAGAAGATGTCCAAGCACTTTAGTTGTGGCAGGCAGGGGAGCTCACATCCAGCTGTTGGCAAAGTATCCCACATCCTTAACAAGGAGGAAGAAAGGTTTAGAAAATATATTTCTTTTTTTTTAATATTAAATTTAGAGAAGAAAGCCTAGAGACCCAGAGGAGATTCATCAGCCATTTACAATCAAAAAACTTCACTGTATACTTTTGTGCACCAACTTTTGACCTGGTATCAATACACTGTTTGCCAGGAGAGGGATTTTTCACTCCTCCAGCAGCCCATAAAAGAATCAGAATCCTCAGAGTGTGAGAGGGAGCTGACTTAAGGTGAGATGCACAAAATCCTTGAAAAACTGGGTACCTGATGGTGCTGCTTGTCAAGAAGGGGTCATTCAGACCACCTACTCTGAGACCCCCTGTGTGCTTGTGTTATTTTATTTTCATCTGCTATCAGATGCCTGTGGTTTTGCTGCTATGATATTATCAACATGTGTTGTATCAGCCTCAAGGGTTTAAAGTGGGCTTTTACTCCCATTAGTAAATATGAAAACAAACACAGCAGTGTGGGGATTTTCTGCTAATGTTTCCTCTGTGATTTCTGTATCATACTGTGGGCTGGTGTTGATATTAAGGGTGCTCTACAGCAGGTGCAATTCCTGACATTCATTTCCCATGTTTGCTGTACTTTGCAAAGGCTTTTGGCTCACATGTTTTTCCTAAAAGTTGTGTTGGGCCAAGAGTGCAGACACTTAGTGCTGTTAAAGTGATAAGTGGTGACTTGAGCTCCAATGGCTGGGTTATGGGGTTTTGGGCCTCAGTCTTTGGGAAACCTCTTCCCTCTGTGGTCTGTGTGGGGCCTCTACATGCAGTGCTGCTGTGGCCCTGGGTGCCCATAGGATGCTATGGGACAAAATTCTGCAGTTCAGTTTGGAAAAAGTTTAGCTTTTGTGCAAAACATTCAAATAACAGTATTGTTATTCAAATCAAACATTTGGAAGTTAAGAAATGTTAAAATTAAGATGGTTTTAACTGCTTGAGTCCAGCCCTTTGGGTGTTTACGTTACTCTTTAATGAGAACATTCTTTTTCTCTGCTTCCTTGGGATTCCTCTATTGTCCAGGGCACAGAACAGTGGCCTTAAAATTGTTTCCTTTATTCTTCTGTTCTTTATGGCCCTGAGGCCTTATTTCCTGTATGTTTAATGGTATTTAAATCCTATTATGTTATTTAAACCCTATTCCGCTTGTTGTGAGGGATGTACTTACCGGGATGTACTTACCCTTCTGGAAGGAGTCTGGAATGTTACCTGCATTGCACAGATAAAGGTCCAAGGCAGAGAGATTGTCATCAGGAGCTCTAACTGTCCAATATTTCAGAAATTGTTCAGTATCTACCTTTTTCTCCAGGAGCAGCCCCTTATCTATTCTCTTAAGCTGTGATAAGCAGGAAGAAATGTATGGTACCCAGTACACAGTTCCTTCTCCAATATTATAATATCTATGTGCAAATGGACTGCACAGGTTAAAATGAACATTTCAGTTGCAAAGTCAAGGGCACATAACTGAGTGTTGTGGGTTAACAGCTGTAGGCAGCCAAGCACTACCCAGCTGCTTGCTTGCCTCCACTTCCTACTGCCAAGCAGGACAGGGGAAGAGGGAGGGAAGAGTAAAAGTAAGAAAACTCATGGAATGACATAAAAATATTGAAAGAGAAGTGGAAGAAATAAAAAAGAAAGCAAAATAAGTGATGCAAAGGCAATCACCCACTGCCTCCCACAGGCAGACTGATGCTCACTCAGTTCCCAAGCTGATTTACCCTACTCCACTCTGTTTTGTTGCTGAACATGACACAACATGGCATGGGATATCTCTTTGCTTGGCTGGGGACACCTGCTTGGCTGTATCCCTCCCAAAATCTTGTGCACCCTACAATCTATTTACTGGGAGGGCAGAGTGAGGGACAGACAAATTGCTGATGCAGTGCAAAAGCTCTTCAGCAATAGTTAAAACATTAATATATTATCAGTACTGTTTTGGTTGTGGATCCAAAGCACAGCATTATACAAGCTGCTGCTGCAAAAAAAAATTAACTCCATCACAGCCAGACACAGTACACTAATGAAAGGGCAACATTCACCTGTGTTTTATGTGTAATATGAGCTAGAAGTTGATATCATAGGAAACCTTCAGCTGGCAGATATGATCTGAGCCATAAAGTGCAGTTGTGAGAAGGGTCGTGTTTTGCATAGTTTTTGTTGTGGTTCCCTTTTTTTCCTTTTCTTTTTTTTTTTTTTTTTGGCCTGTGAAAAAGTAGGATGTGTATTTCTGTGCATATGCCATCTTTTNGTCATGCTTTGAGTGTTACTTTATTTGGGATGAGATAAGAGTTCTTAAAATTGAGTTACAAATTTGGGGTCATTGAAACACAATATAAAAGATCTTTTAAAACGAGTTTTGAAGACATTTCCCCCTCCAAATGTTTTTTGCTTGCTTCTGTCCCTCCATAAAAGAAGAGAAAAAAAGGTATCTGTGTCTATTCAAAGACACAAATAAAGATCCTGCAGTGCAAGTGATATTGCTAAAAATAGTTCCTCTGGGATTTGTTCAGTTTATTTCTCTCTGGATTTTTATTGTGTGGGTAACCCCTTGGAAACCGAGGCTGTTGATCTGACTGTTTCCAAAGCATGCCCTTCTCTTCATGTATCCTTTGTACAGGGGCCCACTTCTGTTGTGTTAACACTCTTTGCTTCCTGGTTTATGTTCTCATCTGAATTCCAGCTCATAGAGGTTAGAGCCTTGTAAAAGTGAGTCGGGCGAGGAAGTGGCCCGGCAGTGGATGCAGGAGCGCGCACATCTGTGCCCCACGCTGTGCTCACATGGGACTTCATTGTTGGCCTCACAATAAAGGAGAGCGCTGGGGTTTTGTTCAGCTAAACAACTTTGTAGAGTGAATTGTATAGGAAAAAGAATAGATGAAGCCTGGCTGTTATTTGCCATAATGTTCTTTGTTTTAGCTGCAATGTGGGGGATGCAGAACTCCCAGAAGAGGATGGCCTTTATAGCAGCCAAGGGGAGCTGATGGATTGGAGAGGGATGCAGGGAGACATGCAGCAAGAAGGAGTGTAAAATTTTTCTGATTTGGATTTTCTTATCTTTAGCTGATGGCCCCAGGCTTTCACTTTGGCTTTACTACAGGAGCAGAGACTCTGCTGTACCAATAAGTTGGACTATAAATGTGTTTGGTGCCGTTTGCCCTGGGTTTGGTCCAGCGTTAATGTGCACAGATAGTAGTTAGTGCATTTGGCAATGGTACAGCTGAGTGGCTGGATTGTAAATGTCTATCAGCAGCTGCAGGAAACTGAATGCTTGGTGTCAGACAAACCATTTTTCTTGCTGGATAAATGAAAATCTCTTTATCTCTCTTTTCATAAACATTGTCCATATAATTGGAGGGCAAGGTTCAAGTTCAAACTGATAAGATTATTTTGCTTCCCTAAGCTGCGTGACAATGGTCCCCTTGGCAAATTAAGCCATGGATCTCCTTTTGCCATAATGGGAACCAATCTCATTAGAAACAGAGCTGGATTAGTGATGAGTCCAACCTCCCATACAGATACACATTCTGACCCCAGCAGGCCTGAAATGCCCCCCAGCAGGCCTGAAGTGCCTTTTGTTCACTCAGCCTCCTCTGCATTTTCCCAGCGCTCCTACATCTGTGTGATAGAGCTGGGGTGATTATTTCGGCTCAAGCAAAGCCTGCTGAGGGTGAAAAACGAGCTGATTGGTCAGTGTGGTATCACAATAAGAATGATAAGGTGTTTTTAAAATGTTTATCTCGATTTAAGTCATTGGAGTACAAGACCAATTAAGTTACCTGTTAAGGGTATTGAAGATTAAGGGCCAATTGTCACTGCTTTGACCTGTGAGGAAGATGATCCTTTTCTGCCTCTCAGCACTGCTGTCATCTACCCATCAGAAAATCTGAATCTATTCACACCAACCTCCCCAACACATGAACACAGGAAACTCTTTTTTGGGGACAAAGAAAGACAAACCTTTTCTCCTGTGACCTGTGTTTGTTCTGTCTGTCCTTCTTCATGCCAGTTTTGGCTCCTGAGGGGCTGTTTGCAGCCATGTCTAAGCTGCTTTATCAAGCAGGTGGGACTGAGAGTCCTGAGCTGGCTCTGTGGACACCAGTGCCAACAAGAGAGCCAGCACAGCTGTGCCTGCAGCAGGCTCCTGGGCAGATGTTGTGGCTCAGGAGCAGTGCTGAGCTGTCGGGGCGCTGTGTTGGCATCCACTCTATTTGTCCATCCATCCATCCATCCATCTGTATTATCAGCAATTTTTCCTCTTGCTGAGGGTCCTTAGCTCTTGGAGATTAGAGGTGCAGCCCTGGCTGATTCCAGCTGCTCCCATGAGGTGGAGCCTTGCTAAGGATGCTAAGAGGACTATATCCCACTGCTTCCTGGGTTAAAAGCCATTTTCTGATCCTTAAGGAAAACCTTGTGCCCTTGCATCTCTCATATGTCCTACTTTTCTGATCTTGGAGGTATTGCCAGGAGCTTGACTCCTGGATGGAAGTTCGTGCTTGAAGCAATCTTGCAGGGAGGGCAGACTGTGGGTGTGATATTTGAAAGTGGCACCAATGGAAAAACGAGCCTAGTCTGTTATTGTAGTAGCTAGTTGCTATTGATTAGCCAGGGGGCTGATGCTGAAGTGACGAGGAGTCCTGACTTGGGGAGTAATTCACTAAAAATCAGTGGGGCTATTCACATGAAGGAGAGATGGCTTCTCTATGTGCCCACTTCTGATGGGTACAAAGTGGGTTTTTTAAAATTTTTACTAAATGTGATTATCAAGAACAAGGGTTAACCAGGGTAACTAGCGCTTCTAAGCTGTAGTCTGTGTCTCACCAGCCAGACTGCAAATGGGCAGCCAAAGAAACATATCTGTTTTCTGTTCTTGTTACATTTCTGGATATATTTTAAGGTTTCTCAGAAAGATCAGAACAATGAAACACCCTTTGACAATAGCAATCTCTTTTCTCCATGGTGCAGCCTGAGGAAGCATTCAGACCCTTTCCTTCTGGGATTGCTCATTTCCTCTTTTTTTTTTCCTCCTGAAATAAAAACAATACTGTCCTAAAAGCACAACTTCTGCAGTGCTCTGGCAGAGCCAGCCTCTGTCACTCCATCAGGGAGGCATCAGATGGGACATTGTCTTCTGCTTTCCCCCTCTAAGCTGCAACTCAGGGAAAACAAACCACAGCCAAAAAAAAAAAAAACAAACCAAA